>CM076574.1:1070092141-1070209484 GCA_034641835.2 Pinus albicaulis | reverse complement strand
GTTCTTCTCCTATATTTCCACCATTAGGAATCATTTTTGGTTTTAAGCTTGTCATCAAGCCTTCCATGTATGCTTTTAGATCACTCTTCATGTTTTCCATGTTGTCTTTTATGTCATCCATCTTAGCTTCCATGCCCACTTCCATGCCATCCATCTTAGCTTCCAAACCAATCATCTTAGCTTCCACGTCTTTCTTCAAACCATCCATCTTAGTTTCCATGCCTTTCTTGAAAACTTCCATTTCATTTTTTGTTGTTCTTTGCGAGAGCGAAATTTGCTCTTGTAATTTTGATATGTCATGTTGCCATTCTTCATCTTCATGAGTCATAGTAGAGCCTTCTGAAGGCTTAATGGGTGTTGAATTCTTTTTAGGGGCCATTTTAAAATCTAATATTGATATCTATTCTAAAAGATTCCCTTGGAATCAATTCAACTTGATTCTTCAAACAAGACTTATGCAATTCGGAAAAAAAAAATACACACCTTTTACTATCTTTTAGGAGATCGATATTGAAATTGAATTATCTCTGTAATTGAGAATCTTCGATATCTGAAATTCAGCCCTGTAGTAGCCCTCTGAAGCTTCTTTCAAATGCCACAGTTCTGACCTGATTTTGATTCTCCAAGACAAAGTTGTGTCCAATCTCCCACAATGACCTAATTCTGGACTGGTTCAGTAGAGCGAACTTGTACGACTTGCCACGTGTCACTGTTTTGTCCTTTGTCTCTGAAATTGATAGCGAAGAAACTACAGGCCGTGTACTGGTGATCACTTTTGACGACACTCCAATCCAATCTTCAGAGAGAGAGTTATTAAACTTTTCCCACGATCACCTCTTTGAGATGAAATTCAGGAGCCTGAAAAAGCACTACCTTCCACAGATCATATCTCCAAAAATATTGCGAACCAAGCTCTGAAATTTTTTGACGAATTTCCTCAGGACTTCAGCTTCACACCATATGAATTTGAGATTCTGAACCTTCGTAGAAACAGATTTATAGCGAAAATTCCACGATGACCTGTTTAGGAGCTTGAAAAAAGACCTGACTTCCACAGATGATATCTCCGTAAATGTTGCGAACCAAGGTCTGAAATTTTTAGACAAGCTTCCTCAGGATTTCTGCTTCGCACCCTAAAAATTTCAGCTTCTGAAACTTCGTAGAAAAAACGTTATAGCGAAAATGCCACGATGACCTGTTTGGAGCAGCGAAACCCTAGAATCCAAAGCTCTGATACCAAATGTTATGTAACCAACTCCAAAAATAGAAGAAATGAGATATCAACGCCTTAGAAATAAGCCACTTCGAGGGGGCAACCTCCAATACATTACATGAATGATCAATTCTTGGATGATACAATTCACAAAACCTCCTTTCTATATATAGGAGTCCAAGGGGCCATAATATAATCCTAGTGGGCCACAATGTAATCCTAGCCGACCTAACAATAATAATTTAAGGGCACAATAATAACAAAATGGGGGTTACAAGGGTACACTAATAACAATAAGGGGTTTACACTAACAATAATAAGGGGCTATACTAGTGATATAGGGACCTAACACTTGCTAAATGACTGCTTTGTTGCCTCCAATATTTGGAACTGGGCCTCCTTAATCTTCAAAACCATTGGTAGAGACCCCTCCTCCATTCTTCTAACCATTTAGCACTAGTGCTCCTCATATTCCACACACCCGCAGATCAACTATGCCTGGATCTACCAGGTATTATTTGTTGGTCCCTTTGGAAAGAAAAGAATGCTAGAACCATTAAGGGAATTTTGAGGTCTAAAATAGGCCTCCTAAGGAAAATGTACAATCAAAATTCACTTTATGAGAACCAATCACATTTTAGGGGATGATATCATCCCTAATAGTTGAGGTGGCATTGCTCGAGTTAAAGGTACTTACTTGTCACATTCACAATGGTGGATAAAAACTCATGGTTAACCATGATAGTGCTCTAAGTACTTTTAAAGTCATAAAGTTAAGCACTCATAATAAATGTCATTTCACACTTTTTGAATAAAATATTATTATTGTCATTTCATATTTTTTGAAAAAAACAATGCATATCCCTACACAATCTTTATGTATTTACACAATTTTCAATAATATTATATTTGTATATTTTCAAATATTTATTTATAAATTAAATCAATTCAATATGTAATATAAAATTTATACATAAAACAATGTCTTATATTATATTATATTATTTTTATATAGTATATTAATTACATGTTATTATATAATTTAAATAATATAAATTTTAATTAATAGTATATTCTATAATTAAAAATTTATGAATTTATATTTATATTTTATTTTAAGTTATTTAAGTACAAAGGACAAATGCATTAGTTGTGCAATGATAATGACGTTTTCTTAAAAATGTCATTCTTATTTATAGTCACATCAATACAATTTTTTTATTATTTTTATTTTGGTACAACTTTTGAATTGAATTTAACCATGGTTACATGGATTTTAGTGCCAAAAGTGAATTTCAAATTCATAAATATTATCATCATTATTTTATTGGTTTAGCTATTATTTTATTATTTCTTTAGGAGACCCATTTTAGACCTCAAAATTCCCCTAATGTTTCAAAAACCTGCAGAAGCCTGAAGAACAAATAATATCCTCCATCAAAAGAACCATCCGAGAATCATTCAGCCTCTTGCAATCTTCCAATCCTTCCAACCCCTCTCAGGAGGACCTTCGCATCTTGCAAATGTTGGATATCTCTCTCCCCACCACTCCCTTAATATCCCATAACCCTCCTACCCCCCCAGACTGCTACTCTAGCTTGGCTTCGTCCAGAGATTGGCTTCATTATGATGGCACTACAAAGGGAAACCCTGGAAATTCAGGCTTCGGGGGAGCTTTTAGAAATCATGTTGGGAAAATCATATGGCTTTACGAAGGCAACCTAGGTCACTCAACCAACAATGTTGCAGAACTTCAAGAGCTGGATCATGGTTTAGCGATCGCCAAGGACTGTAACTTCTGGCCGCTAATTGTGGAAGGAGACTCAATGGTGGCCACACATGTTTGTCGAAAACTTCAACAAGGTTGCATAGTATATCAAGTATCGGACAGCTGGCGGCTAAACAAAATCCTCCACAGGATATAAAAACACATCAAAAATGCCAAAGGAGTCTCCTTCCAAGCGGTCCAGTGCAGAGTGAACTAGTTGACGGACAGACTTGCCAATGCTAGGGTGGAAGGAAACCTTCGTCTCCTTTCCCACGAAAAAGTATGATTACACCATCATCATGACGACAGATCTTCCAGGCCACAATCAATCGCCTACAGATCCCCATGCGCTTAACCGATGATTCCACAACATGACACCTCCCTTCGCATCAAGTGAAGTACCTCGGCTTCCTTGTCTGTAGTTTTCTGCTACTGTTTCGGGGAATTTCACCCTAGAGGTTCGTTGGGTTACAACCTCCACAGAGTAGGGGCATGCTACTTAACAGAGACTCACACAATCATGCACATTCAGAAAAACTAAATAGAGTAGAATGAGAAAGTTACCCGTTGGTCCTACGGTTGAAGAAGATCCCGTGGGATTCAAACCCCCAGCAACCGTCCTTCCTTCTTAACCTGAAAGACAAGAAGAAACAAGCACAAAGGACTGGTTGTACAGCATATATCTACTCTAAATGTCAGTGAGATTCATATAAAACATTAAATAAATCATAATGAATGCTTGTGTAACAAATATTCTCATACATATAAGCATACACTAACACGTTTATTTCGGGAACATCATGATACTTCTGTATTATAAATAGCATGTACAAAAGTAACGAGTGGAGAGATCACCTGATCCTTCCACGGCCTTCGCAGACCGTCGTCTGGATCCGTCCAGCCCTTGCCTCGCTAAGACTCCTTCCAAACTGGTGCATACGAGATGACATATAAAGGGATGAGCATCTCAACGAAACAAGGGTTTCCTACAATGAACTGGGAAAGTGCAGGAGGCACGGGGAATCAGACTTGGATAGGGAATACCAATAGAGTATAATATCAATAATTCTCTCCCTCCCTTAGGCCATACACATGAGGGGTTTTTATACTCCCTCCAAGTAGTTTCAACAGTTGGAAACAGTTGGCCACGTGCTGGGGTGGTTGAACTACCTGATTAACCATCAACCCAGCCCGAAAATAGGGAATAATTATATATTTTTTAATTATTTTAATGGCATACGCGGAAAAGTCTAGCTGGACTCGCGTATACACGCGGAAAAGTACAGGCATAGTCGCGTATGGGGATTTTTACACTGTTTTTAAGTGAATTTGTCCAAGTTTGTAGGAATGGGTGCCCAAAACCATCAAAGCAATCATGAATCATGTCAAGGTGAGAAATTATGCTATAACAGCTACCCTGGGAGCCTATCCCCCATACTGCTCTTCTGTCATCCTAACCACCGTCTGACCAGAGCAAGCAAACTCATAATTTCCACTCCCTTGCTTTCAAATCAACTCACTTGGTCAACTACCTATGTAAACAAGGCCTTCAGTCCTTATGCTGCTCTCATATGTGAATTTGCTCCCGATTGCCTACCCTTCCCCTCTTCGATCAAGCTTGTCCCTCCGTTTGATTGCATTCGGCCCTTCACTTCCCAATTGCTTGGAATTTTGTGTTCCCCTCCCCATCGGCTTTTGTTCCCCCACCCCCTAGCTTTCTCTGCTTGTATACCAGCATGTCCAACTATCACACCATTTCCTCTGCTCCAGGGGGGAATAATTGTGGATGGGGCCATGGTAGGGGGGCTCAAGCTTCGCGCTAGGCTTCTCCCAGCATGTTGCCAAATACAAGGGCAGAGTCCACAGCTTGACAGGAAGATCTAAACTATCAAACAACGGTCAATCTTGAAAATCGTCAAAGGGTGGCAGAGCTTGAAGAGAAAGCCAGGTTGGTTCGCCAGTGCCTCGTTACTGAAGAGGTTGATGAGGAGTTCAATTTATTCCTTACCCTGGACTTACGAGAGCCTCAGAAAACCTATTCAATTGGGCAATGGAGCTACAATGGCAGACCAAAACAATGATTGGTCTCGCCATGCAAGTTAATAGGGAGCACAACATCATCCTGGAAAAGAAGTTGGACGACCTCACCCAGAAATTCACTCTGTATGTCGGTGTGGTTCACCATCTCCACTTCATCACCAAGGAGTCTCCACACTTCGCTCTGTTAAAGAAGCAGATGATTACAGTGGAAGCCTCACCCACTGTCAAAAGGGAGGTCAGCGGTGCCACCACCAACAAACCAGCCCAGGATGCCTTCATTGCGAGAAATACTCCAGAACGGCCTATTAGTCTCGAGGCCGACTCTGACGAGGATATCTCGTAACTCGCCTCTGCTCCTGCCTCTATTTTTTGGAATGTATTAGGTCTGTTGCTCTAGCATCGTGCTCGTTTCTTCTATGTTTTTGGCTCTCGAGAGCCCTCGTCCTTCTATCAACAAAGTATTATGCATCAGGCATCATAGAAACCACTTGGCCTTAGTTAGCTATCCACTCCGTTATCAAGCTCTCCTAGCACTTAGCTCTCTGGGGAATTTTGTGCTCTAAACCTGTAACATTTTGTGTATTGCCAAAAATCGTCTTTCAGAGTCTGTTGGTAACATTTTGTGTAATGACAGGCAACATCTTTCAAAATCGGGTTATGAATGCATGTTGCTTGCACCAACTCCTCATTATATAATTACTCACTTTCAGTTGTTAATAGAATCATCTCACTTAAAAAAAAGTTAAAACAATGGAAGAGTTAAAACATAGTTCATTGATTTGTTATTCCACATAAGGAGGCCTCTTAACCCTCTTAGCAAACACATTGGCTCAATATTTGACATAAACAAAACTCAATCTTATGACATAAAATATATGACTAATTGCACATTTGATAAATGGTCACTGGCAATTATAAAAAGACTGTAAAACTTTAGTTTAACGAGGGAGGTGATTATATGAACCTACCATCCATGATGAAATTTAATCAGAAGTTGAAAACTTAATATTCTGCCAAAATAAACATGGAGGTGATTGTATGAACGTAACATCCGGGGTAAAATTTAATCAGGATATCACATAGAAAAATGAAGTTGAACACTCAATATCCTACCAAAACAAACATGGAACGTGGCTAAAAACCAATTCATTACTTTGAAAGTTTTCTTGAAATTCTACAAAAAGAAAGCCATTGCCAATTGAATTCTTGAACTTTAAAAAATTATAAAACCAGTGATCTCAGATATAAACTCTATTTATGGATGGACACAACTGAAGTGATGGTATGATTAAATGGCTAAATTTCAGGCAACATATCCACACAGATTATCAAGAAATGTGATATGATAATAATACGGGAAATAATAGTTTTTTCTCAATACAATCCTTTATATCTGTCCTTGAATTTTAAATAATATTATATGATTCAAAACTATTTATATGATTGATTAAAAATCCAATATTTCAAAAAAGGTTTTAAATTAACACATGCATTGGACTCTAAAACTAATACAGCACATAATACATCCCATCATGCTAACAAAACACTCACGACGTAATGTGATAATTACAGGGAAATTGAAAATAGTAGTTAAAATTAATAGAATAACATGAGCATTAATTGTTAAAATATTTGGAAAACTCTATGAAAAGTCAAATTTTAGGTCCATGAGAGCATTAAATATTAAAACTCTTGAAAAATTCTATGAAAAGTCAAATTTCAGAGCCATTCCCCAAATCAATGAGAAGGACATTAGCATTAATTATTAAAATTCTCGAAAAAATCTATGAAATGTCAAATTTCAGGGCCAGTCCTCAAATCAATAACAATAACGTGAGCATTGACTGTTCAATATTGTGATGGATTACTTAAACTTAATCGTTATTTATCACGATGCCATGCTAGTGTTTGAGGCAGGCAACTATCTTTCTTGCAGAATTTTATTTTTTACAGAATGTCGAACAGAAGCAATATGGAAGCTGCAATTGGAGCATCATGGTTTTCTGAACACGATTTGGATCATATATTCAATACTCTGCCGCATGTAGATTGGCATACTAAGTCTCCATCTATAGCGCTAGAACAATTAATGGACGTGGACTTGGATACAGCTGAATGGTCGTCATGGGCTGATTTAATCAACGATGACATTAATGGCAGATCCGTTTGTAATCTGCCATTGCCAGCAGACTTGAAGACAATCGAAGAGTATTTAATGGATGGAGAGCTGCAGGATAGCAATAATAATGAGGAGGAATACCCAATACGGAGTCCTATGAAAGATGCCAGCAGGCCTGGAATTTGACGTCCTACAGGACGTATTTTGTATTTTAGGACGTATTTGACAGTTGCTGTAAATTTTTACCCGTCAAGTTTGACGTGCCTCATAAAGCAGTAACCGTCATTTTTACGTTTAATTCTGGATTGTTCCCGTCAAAATTTACAGTACTCGTGTAAGTTAAAAACACCAAAGTAAGACTAGGCCCAGTCATAACGAAAATGCATAAGGTACCGCTTCCTCAAATGGCGCTGGAGCCTGCCACACTTTCATAGATTTGAATCATATAAAAAATTATCTGGCTATACTCCTTTTTTAGAGTTGAACTTTATGAGCGGAGATCTCTTCCACGGAAACTATGAACAAATAGATTGTCATCTAAGTGTTACATTCAAGGAACCTACCAACTAGTCTACATCAAGAACGTGAATTCAGCGATCGAACTGTAAGCTAGTACGTTATTGAAAAATATACATGCATTTTCTGGTGCCTATAACATGCAGAGGGGCAGTGGGCTTGTTTTTGTTCCTTAGGATACCGTCAACCGTTCTACACTCTCCCTCTGGTTCGATTCGCGCCATCTTCCAACATCGACAAAGAAGTGCGATCGAAAAATAGAAGTGGAGAAACAACTGGTGACGTGAAGCGTAGTTGCAGAGTTTAATTCGACAACATCTTTTCCTGTTAGAAAGGGGCGAGAGGCTTATCAGAAGCCACACCAAATCGGAAATAATGAGTAGTGCTTCTTGCTGCGAAAAATTTGGCCTCAATAAGGGCCCATCGACGCTTCATGAAGAAGATCAGAAGGTTGGAGCAACGCCATGGCAGTTCGAGGCTCTCCCGTAGAAAGCTGGGTCACTGAAATCCGGGGGAAAGTTGCAGATTGCATTGGGCTAACTATTTGAGGCCAAATACCAAGCGGGGAATTTGAGCGTGCAGTAAGAGCAGACTATTATTCAACTTCATGATCAAGTGGGAAACAGGGGAGTAATATATCATCTCAGGTTAAAAAAATGTCTGAGATTAGAAAATTAGCTTTTAATTTTTTCCATAGTGAATGACATAATTACCATCTTGAAAAGGCGAAAATTAGTCAAGCTTAAAAAATGTCATGAAATTAGAAAAATAATTCAAAAATTGCTCGGGTTTTCTAGCCCCTAAAGATTATGGTGCAAAATGAAACTATTACTGAGAGAAATATGTCAGTCACAAACATTCGAAACTGCCCGTGCTCATTTTGACTACTTTTTTTCTGGGTGCAGTGCTTATTTTGACTATTTTTTTTTTTTTTTTTTTTTTTTTTTTTTTTTTTGTCGTTTTAACTAAATGCTCTGGAATCAACTTTATTTTTACGGTAGTTAATTTCTTTTTTAAAAAATAATAAGATGATGTTACAAGCTCATATTTAATTAATGTATCTAAATAGTTGCATTTGGAATATG
This sequence comes from Pinus albicaulis, assembly GCA_034641835.2. NCBI lineage: Eukaryota > Viridiplantae > Streptophyta > Pinopsida > Pinales > Pinaceae > Pinus > Pinus albicaulis. Next base: position 1,070,200,743 of record CM076574.1, on the reverse strand, counting down.
CAACTAGTATTGGTATTGAGTATATGAATAGAATATGTAATAGTATTGCCTAGTCTAATGCTTAATAGGAATGATTATTTTGTGTAATGGGTTGGGCTGTATATTTAGTCTATGATATGGAAAATGATGTGAATATAATTTTTTAAGATTAGCTTACCATATGCTTATATTTATGATATTATGAAAATGATTAGTTAATACTGTTTAAATGTAGAAATAAGTTGATTATCTAGTAGATTGCAGAGTTTGCTTACTATTTACAATTTTCAGCTTTATGGTTTTAGGAATAATGTGTTCCAAATATGTGTAATAGATATCAAATTAGTTGAAAAGATATATAAATATTTTTAAAAATATTTAGCTATCATTATTAGATTTATAATTCAAATAGTTCACACTTAGTTGAAAGTGAACTCTTAGGGATTAAAGTTATTTTGGCATAAATAAAAAGATTTTGGTGAGAATTCAGTAAATAAAATATGCAGTGAGTAAATAAAGATGTGTGTGCCTATCTGTAAGTCAAAATAAGTTATAAATAAATATTTAAACATGTAATTATTTGTTAAAAAATTCATATGTAGTAGATTATTGGATTTAAATAAATTATAAAGAAAAGATAATAATTAAATTCTTGATACTTGAGAAAAATAGCTCTATATCATCTACTAGAGGATTCTCATCATCTTAATTATATGGTTTTCTTTAATTTTTTTCACATGTTAAAATTTATGTATATGATCAAAATTATTAACTTCCAATGACTAAAAAAACTTTATAAAATCTTAAAAGTATGGTTGTACGCTAACTTAGGAAGAAACAAGGTATTCTAAGAGGAAGATTAAAGGAAGTTGGGACATGACCAAACATATATCATGATGTAGGATGAAACAAGGCACTGTCATAGGGAGATTAAAATAAATTGAGATGTACGAGTATTTGAAAGAGAGTTTCTAGATAGGGGAAGGTCGACACTCACAAATTTAAGTAGAACGTAAAATGAAAGGAAAAAAAATGCCAAAACGTCATCAAATTTTCATTTGACAGGCATAGAAGATTTGAAATTCCAGGCCTGGATGCCAGTGTCTTCCAATGCCCAGTAGACAATACAGACCCAGTCAATCTTGACCATCCTACTCTAATCACTGGGGATCAACTGGTTTCTGACTATGTTCTCACAAACAGCAGCAACACGTCAAAATCAATCGTGACAGATAATGCAGGCTCGCCCTCTGTGGATCTTGAATACAATGGATTGAGGCTGCTACATCTCTTGACAGCATGCACGGAGGCAATTTCGGAGGGAGCACAAGATCTGGTGGATGTCATCCTTTGCAGGCTGCGCGGGCTTGTTTCTTGCACGGGCTCCACCATGGAAAGAGTGGGTTACTATCTTTTCGATGCTCTACTTCACTACTCTAATCTCAATAATTCCCTCACCCATTTGGAGCTCAAAGATAAGACCACCAAGGAGCATTTTCTGGGAGCTCTGAAGCTGCTGCATGTAGCTTATCCTTACATACGAATGCCTCACTTCACCGCTAACGAATGCATTCTGGAAGCTGTTGTGGCCGCTGGCGGTGCTGATCATAACGTGGGAGTACATATCATTGACTTTGATATCATGGAGGGCATGCAATGGCCGCCATTAATGGAGGCTTTGAGGAATACTGATGATGTTCGTCACTTGAAAATCACAGCAATTAAATGGGCAGACGAGGACGAAGAGTGTGATCTGTTCTATTCTGGGCATACCGGAAGATGGTTGTCGGAGTATGCAACGTCTGCGGGGATCCCATTTTCGTACCAAGAAACGGATTTGAAAGGCCTCAAGGATTGCATCCTGCCGTACCAGGAGGGGGAGATTGTAATAGTGAACTGTATGTGGCAATTGCCTCACATGCTCAATCTCAGAAATAAATCACAGGTATTGGAATTCTTAGTTGGCACACGCCATCTGAATCCAGTGGCCGTTACGCTCGCTACTGTTGGAATTAATTCCAACTGCCCAAGAGACATCGGCAAAGAACAGGGCGGAAGTGAAGTCCGAGGGGGTCAGGCAATGCAGCCGGCTGGAGCAACATACCCCATCGGAACCGGGCCCACATCATTTGTTCGTAAAGAAAGTCCGCGGGGGTCTGGTAAGTATTGTGGCCAGAGGATTGAACCCCCTCGGAATGCTGACATCACCACAGCAGGGGCCCACATATATTATACGGCCATATGCCATATGTTATATGTTAACAATTGATCGCCGGTTAAATGTATTAATATGGCATTTATTTTATATGGTAATTGTTTTAATTTTAATATATGAAACACATATATATTAAAAGGCCCAAAAGGAATGTTGCTGTTGTATTATTGTAATACACAGTTTTAAGTTTTCTGTTTCAAATACACAGCAGTGCGGAAGAAAACACCGGAGTATTGTTATTTGTATTACACAAAGAAATGCACATATAAAAAAAGATAAAGTGTAATGTAATGTTTAATTACATGCAAAGACAAGAATATGTAAAGGAGCAGTTAGTCACAAAGCCACCGGTCAATTTGCTATCAATGCATATTATGAAGCGGTGTCGATTGAAGTAATGAGCCCATTAAAGATTCAAGCCGTGATATTTTTAGTGGTTGAATAAATTTATGGTCAAGATATTTCTCGTTTTGTTATGCAAACAGTAGATACTGTTGTAAATGTAATTTTTTTATACGTGCTACTGCATTTTTTAAACAGAGAGACAGAGAATAGTTTTGGCTAGAAAGTATTGTTTGTAAAAGACAGAGTTGTAATTTTTAATTACACAGAACAGCAGAAACAGAGTATTTCTCTGTGTGAGACAGAGAAGAGTATTTTGGTCACTGTGTGTGAAGCAGTACCATAGTTTGTAATCTCCCAGCAGTGGAAAGATAGAATAATTGTAACAGCAATTTTTTTTTTAATAGAAATTTTTTTATGTGAAACTCTGTCACTGTGTGCAAATTTTATTTGTATTTCTCTATGTTAAGGAAGGCAGTTTATTGTTTTGGAATTCTGAAAATTCCAACATGGTATCAGAGCCAATCCAGGCTATTTGAAGGTCAAATACGCTGAAGGAAAGGGGTTCTTAGTTGCAGCAGCTTCTCCAGCAGTGTGAAGACTCAGTCAAAGGAATCCAAAGGTATTTCTCTATAAAATTTGTTGTGTTACTGTTGCAGTACAGTGAGTTATTTTAACACACAGTCAAGTTTTTTTTTATCATAGTTAGAAGTGCAGAATGGCAGGAGCCAGCACAGGTATGAGTTTGGGAAGTATCCATCTCCCACAATTCAATGGAAAGAATTATGACTACTGGTCAATAACTATGAAAGCTTTATTTACCTCACAAGAGTTATGGGAATTAGTTGAGGATGGCTTTGAAGAGCCAAAAGATGAAGCAGAGTTTTTTATGTTAAATCAAGCAGGAAGAGAACAAGCTTGAATAAGAGCCTACTTTATTTGAGGTACGATAAGAAACATGAAACCCTCAAGATGTACCATCGTGCATGGAGAAGGTGAAGACAGCAAAACTTCAATTGCTGAGGAGAGATTTTGAGACTCTCTGTATGAAAGAGTCAGATAACATTGACTCATTCTTCACTCATGTGATTGGAATGGTCACTCAAATCAGATCTCATGGAGAGACTCTTGAGGAGAAGAGGATTGTGGAAAAAATATTGAGAAGTTTACCCTCAAGATTCGATGTGATTGTCACCACCATAGAAGAGACAAGGGATCTCACAAAGTTTTCAGTGGATGAACTACATGCATCACTGATGACCCATGAACAGAGATTGGGTAGGAGTGAAAACTCATCTCTTGAGCAAGCCTTTAAGACCCAGATGTCTTTCGGAAGAGGAAGAGGGCAAGGCAAAGGAAGAGGAAGAGGCAGAAGCCAAAACAGAGGTGGAAGGAACAGTCCAACAAATGCTCAAGGAAGGGGCAACAATCCAAATCAGCATCAAGGCCAAGGTAGCAGCCAACATAATGGTCAGCAGAATGCACAAGGACAAAGGTATGACAAATCCAATGTCCAATGTTACAATTGTAAGAAATATGGTCATTATGCTAATGAATGTAGAAAGAAGAAGCAGAATGATATGAGAAGTGAAACTAGTGCAAATTTCACGAAAGAAAATAGCAGTCAAAGTAATTTGTTTTTAGCTTGTAATATGGCTGAAGAAAAATCTGAAGATTTATGGTTTCTAGACTCCGGTTGTAGTAACCATATGACAGGAAACTTAGCAATGTTTTCTATGTTAGATGAAAGTGTGCAGTCACAAGTCACACTGGGAACTGATAGCAAAGTTTCTGTTATGGGAAAAGGAGATGTAAATGTTTTAACAAGATTAGGTGCAAGAAAAACCATAGCAGATGTTTATTATGTTCCAGGAATGAAGTGTAACCTCTTAAGTGTTGGACAGCTTGTCCATAAGGGGTATAACATTTTCTTTGATAATGATGTTTGTACCATCATGGATAAACCACCCAGCAAACAGTGTATTGCTGAAGTGAAGATGACAAGGAACATGATGTTCCCTCTCAGAATGAGAGCAGATTTGAAGAATGGTGAAGAGAAAGCAGCAGTTGCACAGGAGACTTACCAAAGTGGACCAAAGGATGATAATTGGTTATGGCACTTGAGATTTGGACATCTCAACTTTGGAGGTCTTAATTTGTTGAACAGAAAAGGAATGGTAAGTGGTTTACCATTGATAAAGAAACCGGACAGCCTTTGTGAAGGTTGTATTCTTGGGAAACAACACAGAGAAAGTTTTCCTTCCGAGAAAAGCATAAGGGCAAAAGCACCCTTAGAGATTGTCCACTCAGATGTATGTGGACCGATGCAAACTCCATCACTTGCAAGCAGCCACTATGTCTTAACATTCATAGATGATTTTACAAGAAAAACTTGGGTTTACTTTTTGAAAAATAAAAGTGAAGTGTTTGAAAATTTTTGCAATTTCAAAGCACTTGTTGAGAACCAGAGTGGGCTGCATATCAAAGTCTTAAGGACTGACAGAGGAGGTGAGTATATCTCTAAAGATTTTCTACGGTTTTGTAGAGAAAATGGTATTCAAAAGCAGTTTACAACTAGATATACTCCGCAGCAAAATGGAGTAGCCGAAAGGAAGAACCGAACCATAATGGACATGGCGAGGAGTATTTTAAAGGCAAAGCATTTGCCGAATGATTATTGGGCTGAAGCTGTACATTGTGCAGCGTATATTTTGAACAGGTGCCCTACAAAAGCAGTTATGAACAAAGTGCCGGAAGAGGCATGGAGTGGCGCAAAGCAAAGTGTCACGCACATGAAGGTTTTCGGATGTGTGGCTTATGCACACATTCCGGATCAGCTCAGGAAGAAGTTGGACAGCAAGGGGGAGAAATGTATTTTCATTGGATACAGTGAGGAATCCAAGGTATACAGGTTATACAACCCATCCAGCAAGAAGTTTTTTGTGAGCAGGGATGTTCAGTTCATTGAAGAGGAAGCTTGGGATGGAAGCATAGAGAAAACAGTGAATGTTAAACACTGTTTATCTCATGATGAGAATGATGATGAGTTGGCTGAAATACATCCCCAAACAGCAGCATCAACACCGCAAAGTACACCCTTGAGGAGAAATGAAAGTGCTTCTCCAAGCACACCACAAGGAGGAAATTCAAGTGCTTCTTCAAGTACTTGTACACCTAATGAAAGAGGTAAGAAATTCAAAAGTTTGAAAGAAATTTATGAACAAGATATAGCTAATGAAGGTATCAATTCTTTTTTTGCTTTATATTTTCATGTTGATGATCCTGTTCATTTCGAAGAAGCTATCAAGGATAGGAAATGGATAGAAGCTATGGATGAGGAAATAAATGCCATAGAGAGGAACAAAACTTGGGATTTGGTTGAACTCCCAAAAGGTAAAGATGTCATTGGTGTTAAATGGGTCTACAAGACCAAGAGTAATGTTGAAGGCAAGATAGAAAGACACAAGGCAAGGCTTGTTGTCAAAGGGTATAAACAGAAGCATGGCATAGATTATGAGGAGACTTTCGCACCGGTTGCCAGAATGGAAACCGTGAGAGCAGTGTTGTCTATAGCAGCACAAAACAAATGGAAAGTTTACCAAATGGACGTGAAGTCAGCATTCCTGAATGGAGTGTTAATGGAAGAGGTTTACATTGATCAACCTCTCGGCTATGAGAAGAAAGGCCAAGAGCACAAAGTGTGCAAGTTGAAAAAAGCTCTTTATGGGCTGAAGCAAGCGCCAAGAGCGTGGTACAATAGGATAGATTCCTATCTACTCGAAAATGGTTTTGAAAAGTGTGAGGGAGAACCCACCCTCTACATCAAAGAACAAGATGGTAAAATTTTGATTGTAGTCTTGTATGTTGATGATGTTATTTTTACAGGTAATGATGATTGCCTTATTGAAAATTTTAAAACAGTCATGAAAGAAGAATTTGAAATGACTGATATGGGTTTGTTGAGATACTTCTTGGGAATAGAAGTAGAACAAGATGAAAATGGGATTTTTATCTCACAGGCAAAGTATGTTAATGAGGTTCTTGAAAGATTTAACATGCAGGAAAGCAAATCAGCAATCACTCCCACAGTGATGGGATTAAAACTCAGCAGAGAGGACAGCAGCAAGGATTTTGATCCTAGTCTATACAAGAGCATAGTTGGCAGCCTCATGTACTTGACTGCAACTAGGCCGGACATAATGCATGCTGTTAGTTTGATTTCCAGGTTCATGGAAAAGCCAAAGGATGCACATTGGCAAGCAACAAAAAGGATTTTGAGGTATGTTAAAGGTACAAAGAAATTTGGTATTTTGTATACTACTTCAGAACATTTAGATTTAGTTGGATACACTGACAGTGATTGGGCTGGAAGTGTAGATGATCGGAAGAGCACTTCCGGTTATGTTTTCCACATGGGTTCAGGAGCCATTTCATGGGCTTCTAAGAAACAACCCGTTGTAGCGTTGTCTACAGCAGAAGCAGAATATGTGGCAGCTACAGCAGCAGCGTGTCAAGCAGTTTGGATGCGGAAAATGTTGAGAAGCTTATTGCAAGAACAGGTAAAAGGGACAGTGATTTTTTGTGACAATAGCTCAGCTATTGCATTGTCTAAAAATTCTGTTTTTCATAAAAGAACAAAGCACATTGACACCAAGTTTCATTTCATACGGGAATTGGTTAGCAATGGCGAGATTGTTTTGCAGCATTGCAGAACGGAGGATCAATTTGCAGATATCCTCACAAAGCCACTACAACAGAAAAGCTTTGAATATTTCAGGAAATGCTTGGGTATGCAAGAAAACCCAGCAGTTGAAGTTAAGGGGGAGTGTTGGAATTAATTCCAACTGCCCAAGAGACAGCGGCAAAGAACAGGGCGGAAGTGAAGTCCGAGGGGGTCAGGCAATGCAGCCGGCTGGAGCAACATACCCCATCGGAACCGGGCCCACATCATTTGTTCGTAAAGAAAGTCCGCGGGGGTCTGGTAAGTATTGTGGCCAGAGGATTGAACCCCCTCGGAATGCTGAGATCACCACAGCAGGGGCCCACATATATTATACGGCCATATGCCATATGTTATATGTTAACAATTGATCGCCGGTTAAATGTATTAATACGTCATTTATTTTATATGGTAATTGTTTTAATTTTAATATATGAAACACATATATATTAAAAGGCCCAAAAGGAATGTTGCTGTTGTATTATTGTAATACACAGTTTTAAGTTTTCTATTTCAAATACACAACAGTGCGGAAGAAAACACCGGAGTATTGTTATTTGTATTACACAGCAGTGTACATATAAAAAAAAAGGATAGCAGAATGTAATGTTTTAATTACACAGCACAGCAGTGCGAGAAGGAGAAAATATCACAAAGCCACCGGTCAATTTGCTATCAATGCATATTATGAAGCGGTGCTGACAGAAGTAATGAGCCCATTAAAGATTGTCAAGCGGTGATATTTTTAGTGGTTGAATAAATTTATGGCTGAAGATATTTCTGTTTTGTTATATGCAGAAACAGAGTCATTTGTAAATGTAATGTTTTTATACAGCAGCGTATTTTTAAAACAGAGAGACAGAGAATAGTTTTTACAGCAGAGTATTGTTTGTAAAAGACAGAGTTGTAATTTTTAATTACACAGAACAGCAGAAACAGAGTATTTCTCTGTGTGAGACAGAGAAGAGTATTTTGGTCACTGTGTGTGAAGCAGTACCATAGTTTGTAATCTCCCAGCAGTGGAAAGATAGAAGAATTGTAACAGCAAGTTTTTTTCTAATAGAAATTTTTTTATGTGAAACTCTGTCACTGTGTGCAAATTTTATTTGTATTTCTCTGTGTTAAGGAAGGCAGTTTATTGTTTTGGAATTCTGAAAATTCCAACAGCTACGGGTCCACATGGCGCCGATCGGAGTGATAGTGCCAACTTCCTAGAGAACTTCGTTCGTCGTTTGGAGGAATTGTGCGTCATTTTCGACTCGCTTGAAGCTGGACTACCACAACATGAACTTGCAAGAGCGATGGTGGAGCGCATATTCTTCGGTGCGGCCATGCCCAAGAGAGTTATGAATAGTGCTGCAGTACGCAGCGATCATATCCCAGCGGATACCACCGATTCCAACATTGTTGACCTTCCCTTGAACTGTGGATATGAGGAATGTAGTATAAGCAACGACAACATGATTAATGCAAACTGTAATCTAGTAATGTGTAACGGCAGCAGCGGATGTTATGGAGTAGAATTGGCGGGTCATCATCGACTGGTTCTCAGATGGGGATCTACCCCTTTGGTGTGGGTTTCAACTTGGAAATCACCCTCGTCATCATGTGGATATCCAATCCACGTTACCAATTAGTAACCGAATTTCGCATTCAAGGGTTGGAACACATACCAGATTCACCTGGGAATATCTTAAATATGCAAGCAATCCGTCACCACAGTTCTGTTATTTGGATGGTTATCTGCACATCTCTTAAATACGTAAGCAATCCATCACCACACATCGGTTATTTGGATGGTTTGAGAATTGAGATGACCACCTGAAATAAATATATGCATGCAAATTAATTTAACGGCACAACTAATTAATTCTGTTAGATTGGCATATAAATTTAATACGTCCGCTAAATTTCTAATTCAATACTTATCTTGATTTTGAAGGCTGTACTTTTATTCAGAATATATTTTCTTCAATTTTGATATTATTATTAATTTTTTTTCAATTTTGATTTATTTAGATGAATGGTAAATATTTAATTTCTATATGGTAATTTTCACGAATCAAAAGTTGAAATGTAATTGAGTATATTTATCTCTAAGTAATATAATTTTTTTTTTTTTTATAATTTACATATTTAAAATTAATTAATTAAAGATGTTACATCAATACATGTTATATTAGACTTGTGATGTTGATAAGTTATAGTATTGGTCCATGGTATTGTAACAAAAGCTATTTACAACTTCAGAATTTCTATAATAAAATGAGGTGAATCTCCATGATTGATAATATTGTTACATGTTTTTTAAAGTATATATTTTTAACTCATATTATAATTTAATTAATCTTTTAGATTTTTAAAACCTAGTGAATTTGAAAATTATTTTGGGATAAGTGATTTGAAACTTATGATAGATTAATGTTGATCCATATTTATCCGCTATTTAATTTATATGGTTATCCTAGCTATTTTTTTTTTGTCGGTCAAAGACTAATTTATATTATCATTTCAAAATTTACATCATAAGACATCATTGTTGTGATACATCTAAGAAACCCGAGTTGCAAAAAATGAAATACTTGTCTCGAGTGCATGCCAATGCAAACGGTGCCACTAGTTATTTCCAACACAAAACTAGCAAAAAAAAGCAAATACAGAGCTTCATGGAGGAGGATTTGGAGGGTATGTTGATGGCCTTGCAAAGAAACTTGCATGATTGTGCACATGATAGTCGATGTGCTCAATCTGTATTTCCAATGCTCGAAGATGATCATGGGAGCGTCGCAGACTCTCTAAAGCATCTAGAGTTTCATTTTGCATATGTTGAATATCATTAATGTAAGCGATGAGCTCATTGTGTTCTTCATACCTCTATTCCCTCATGTTGTCCAGATTGAGCTGGATTTGTTACAATTGAACTAAAATCACGTCCAGGGTGGCTAGTGCGTCAACTTGCCCAAGCAATTGGGCTGAAGAGATGATTTGAAAGGAGTGTATTAGTTTTGTTGTGCTAAGTGTCCTTTCAGTAAAATAAACATGTACAAATTGTCTCCATAAGTTTCCTTAAGGAATGAGAGTTTTAACCATGAAATTTAGATGAATTAGTGAACTTTAAGCATGTAAATAAACCTTAAAAACACTGAAAAATAACGCATAATAGAGAAAAACATGCACACATAATTTTTACACAGTAGGCATGATGAAGCAGTTCACCCCTCCTGGGCTACATTTGCTGGTCCAACTCTCAATGGCATGTCCCTCTTTGTCATTATGCTAAAAATTGTAAATTACATATGTTTGTAGGCCTCTAATGGTTTTTTTCTCTACACCAATGGCTCCAGAATGCTCAAATTAGTCTAGGTAGACTCTTTTTTCACCAAAATTGGTCGAAAATTGACCTCCCCATGCATTTTCCCAATGTCAGCTAGAAAGGCTCCACTAAATGTGGAGAACAGGCACTTAAATGTGACTAAATTTAATTAAAACCCCAAAAATAGGGTAGGCGCTATATCTCCTACTAGAATAGACTGTTAGCATTAATATAAAATGGTTGGGCGGACGGGTGGTCAGATGTCGACCCCCCGCCATCGGCGTTAACATCGTTGGAAACTCCACAGAATAGGCTTGGAACCCAGAGTTGTGGTTCCTGCCAACCGTTTGCATTAATCGCCTTTTAAAACCGTTAACCCACCATGTGACTGTCGTTGTAACCGTTTGTAACTCCGTCGAGTTATGGAACCTGGACTCTCGGTTCTGTTAACCATAACATTTAAATCTTTTAAAACCCCTCCATGTGATAGGAGCCAAATCATCCGTCGGAGTCTAAGGTGTAACCATTGGTTTTAGGCCACGGACCCAGTGCTTGGGTGCATGAAGGGGGGTTTGGCCTCCCTAAGTCCCTGAATGTAAAACAATTATACTATAAAATGATGCGACAGACATTGTATGTTAAGAACTTCTTGTGGCGCAATGACACGCGGCCTGGCTGGCAGATGGGAGGTTTGGTGGTCGATTCTCACCGGCTCCAAATAAATTTTAATAGACCATCCTGAGGACACGTGGTGCCCTGTGGGCTTGTCACGTGTCGCTCAACCATTGGCCAACAAAAAACTCATCAATGGTCTAAATTCCTCTGTACCACCAACATCCAACGACCCAGATTGAGCAACATGGCACGATTCTGTTGGCTAAATAAACATGGAATATTCCAAGTATATACTTGCTGATTGTACCTACATGCTGACTCGGCATCGAGTCACAAATTTTTTCTATTTGGGAAAACGGACAGAATGTGATATCTTCCTCATACAACATCGGTTTTTTGAACCGTTCACGGTGCCAGAATCATAATGACGAGACCTTTTTGGTTGCTCAAGTTCGGACCTATTTCGAGCACTTTCATTTTTTAGCTTAAGACATGATCTCCTAATCACACCTCCCCATTGGGAAGCTTTTGGACACCAAAATACTTTAATCACCTGTTCAAAAGATGAGGGAATAACTCCCTCACCTTTTCCACTTCCATCCATCTTGCCCTACTTGGTTTTTTGCCCTTGAGCCCAATCCGAAGATAATCAACACTGCCCCTTTTAGAAATGCAGGTCCTTTTGTCAAGGATGGCATCCTCCTCGAGCTCGTCCAGAAATTCTGGAGAGAAATATTCTATTGATGGTAGCTAAATGTCACTCCCCATCAATCAAAGGAGGCTCATACAAACAAAAATTCTCCACATTGACAACGGAATACATTTGCATATATGAAGGCAAGTCAAGATGAAATGCATTATTACCAACTTGTTTAATAATCTTGAATGGACCATAACGAATAAGCTTGAGCTTTTTACCTTCTCCTTGCATCCTTTCTGTTAGGGTACTATAATAATAGGGTTTATAAAATTTTGAATTGACTTTGATAGTCTTGTAAATATGTACATACCTTGTTTTCTGCAAGTTGTTTTCCCATATTTAAAAAAAAATGAAAAAATAATAAAAGCCAAAAAGAGGGTAAAAAGTCCTAAAATAAAAATTAAAGGACTTAGAAAAATATAGACCCAAAAATAAAAAGAAATAAGACCTGAAAGTGAGCAAGTCAAAATGCCTCTATTTTACATTTTACTGCAAGAATAATGATTATGTGTAGAGTGTCAATAAATTCCATAACCCATGATTGGTTAAATGTTTAATCTTAACTTTTCATGTTTTCAATTTCATGTTTTAGATAGTGAATAAAGATTTCTCAATCTGTTTAAACTTGAAAAATAAGTAGATAGGTAGAGAATAATGAGGAGCTCAACTGTTTAATCCGAGCCCTCAGATTAAATAAGGTAGATTTAGATAGTTTTATGCTTTGAAAGAAAAGTGTTTAAGGTTACAAGCCTAAATTCACCTACAAAAATGAAGAAAAAATGTTAGAAATAAAGATGGGTAGGTAGAAAGTAGTTGAGAAAGCATGTAATAAAGCATCATCAGGCAAAAAACCACTAATTTCCCTTCCCTACAATTACTTAATATTCTAAACTATCAGTCAAAGAGGCTCAAAGCATTTCTCTGACTTCTGATGGGACCGGACCCAAGGCTTGATGATTGATTGGTGAAAAATATTGAATTCTTACACAAAATCCCTATTCATCAACATTTCCCCTTCATCCATTAATCATAATCCCTTTTTCTAAGTAAGAACCCATTTTTACTTAGTAAAAGTAAATCCCTAAGTAACTAATTTAATTTTCCTTTCAAAACACTCAAAACCCATAAAATGCATTTTATCCTAAGCTAAAGTGTGAAAAAATATAAATGGGACAAACAGTTCTTTATTTGTCTTTCATTTTTACTTTACTTAGTGACAAAATATGTATTTTCATTCATCCCCTACATTTCACCTTTGCTATCATATTAACTTCTAACTTATTATTAATTCCCTAAACTATACCCTTCCCGTATATTATTAAATCCATTGTATTTAAATAACCCCAAAACTCTTCTATTGAAGTTTAAACATATGTTAACATTATCCCACGTAATGAAATAAATCCCCACCCTATCCCATAGGTTTAAAAAATATCAAAAATATAAAAATATCCTACCCCCCTATGGTATTAAAACACTTGTTGAAAGGTTTTATATACTATATAATATATACTCGCGCCCGTGGTTGAGAAATTGGATAAATGTTTTAAATTAAAACATATGACTTTACCCCTCCACCATCATATAATATAAAGTTTTAACTTTGTAAATATATGTTTATAAAGTTTGAAAACCTGTCCCGCCGCGTTAATAGACCCTGGACCCACTCCAAATCCCGATCACCTTCCCAAAAGATCTTAACCCTTCGCATTGATCTCCCTAATCTGACGGATGATACTTGATATCACATGGAATATATGCACGATCACTCGATCACCAAAGCCACGTGAAATGGGTGGTCTCACCCATTCCTCTCTCCTCCACGTATCTTCTTTCTATTGGATCGAGTGGTTTGAGCTCAATACTACTTACTACCCAAAAGTCGCGCGATAACCACCACTGGTTTTCGCCTATAAAGCTCGAAAACCATTTCACCCGAGCTAACCACCATTTATTGCAAACTCCTTTAGACCTAAAAACGCCTAGTAAACTCTGAAATCGCACCCTTAATCCCTTTTTTTCACTATCTTATAGTATTTTCCCTTCAGACTCAGAGAACGAAACCTCAAGCCATTATCATAAAGCCTATTTTCCCACAGAAAGACCTATATTTGCCTTAAAATAATGGATTTGTTGTAGAAACCCTTTGAAAGATTCAAACTCTTTACCAATGCTCAGAATCCCGAACTATTACACTCAATTGCTCAGTGCCAACAAAGTTAAACCTCCAAAGTAAAAATTCATTCCACAGGTTTTCCCAATTCATCATAGCCATAATACCTCCTTGCATACCTAGATTTCATTAATGAATTGCTTGAACTTTTCAGGTTATTAGAAAAAGGAAAATTTGGATAAAACAATCTAAATAGTAGTTAAAGATATGTTTTGCTCTAAGAACTTACAAGGAAATGAATTCAAAGGATTTCGCTTAAAAATTTTCCAAGCATTAGAGTTAAAGAACAGGCATCCTCTGAAAGATAACAAAGAATTCATAATTTCAAAGTAAAGTAAGAATTCACACTGACAGTGAAAACATAATAGTCAAAGAGAATTAGAGTTAAAATGTATCAAATGAAAGTCAGAGTGAAAGTTAAAACAAAGTTACAGAGCAGTCAAGGTAAAATAGTAAAAGTAAAAATATGGGTAGTAAATGCTAAATAAATATGAAAATAATTTCAACAAAAATGAATTTTATCCAAATTGAAAGAAAAACAATTAAAATAACAATAAGATTAAAACATGAAAATAAAGCAAGAAGAGACATTTTTGCAGAAATTTCCTGTTTAAGTCATTGTTTTGCAGAAACTACTATGACCAATCCAAGATGAATTTTGCAAACCAGAAGGATGTTTATGTTCCTAAGATTTCAAAATACAAAAACCTCTCTCACTTTTCTAACAGCCATTATGGTTTTGGAAATATTAAAAAATATTTGAAAGCACTTTTTTCAGAAAATTCCTGTTAAGCCATCATTTTGCAGAGAATATTGTGGCCAATCAGAAATACATCTTACAAAACTGAAGGATTTTTGCATTCCTAAGTGACTCATCTAAAAAAACCTATCTCACTTTTCACACAGGTATTACATAATGAGAGATACATGCACATATTTATAGCTTATGTTTCAGACTATGGAAAACTATGTTTTACACATCATTTTGCAGAGACTATTGTGAACAGCTGGGGAAGCAGTTTAGGGAACTGGACGAGGTTTATCTCCAAAACATATTTATCTACAATAAAATATTTCACTTTTTACATATATATTTCGCATTGAGAAATACAAAGGTATCATTGGACCCTAGTTTTGGAGAATTGCTGGAGCATAATGCACAAAGAAAGGAGACAGTTAGTGACTTGGATGCCTCATCATCAACTAAGAGTTGAGATCAAATTAGAATTTTCTTCATTGTCACCATCAATCCATAATTATAGTTCCAAATACTTCAGGATCCCTGTGATAAGCTATTTGGAGTGAAGTACTCTCTAAAACTTTTCATTGTTATCTTCTTTTGTTACATGCATACATCTGTGTTTTAATTCTAAATTTAAATCTATAACTAGGAGTATTACTACAGGACATGTTAATAGCACCATGTTTTTAAATAGCTATCATTTCTTTGTTTTCTTCTGATTTCCGGTGTAGGGAACCCTTAATTGCTCCCTCTCCCATTTGAACTCTATCTACTACTTCCCTTTTCTGGAGCAAAGGAACCTTAAGTGCCCTTTATCCCGATAATACCATCTCAAAAACCAATTTTCCAAGATATCCAAAGGTTATCTATCTTTCCCTGAAGAAATTTTACCTTTTAGGCCTTGATCCAAGTTCTGCTAGTTTGACTTAGACTCCATAGCCCAATGGAAAAATAGTTTTCCCTCTATCTATCCCTCTAAGTGAAATTTTCCTACCAAATCGAACAAAACCAAACCAAAATTTTACTTTCATAGCTAGCTTAATATTCACAAATTAAAAAAAAAGTTAAACTTGAAAGAGAGAGCCCTCTCTTAACCTTAGAAAGGCTAGATCCTAGAGTTTGAAGTAGGTTTGTGGTTACCTCGGTGAGTTTTCTCTTGAACCTGGAGAAATTACTTAGTGATAACATAATGACGACCATACTGGGGAAACTAAATTTTTCTTCAGAAATATTTTACAGGTTTAGATCTGATTTATGATGGTGGACAGTGATCAGACACACAAAGGTTAAATTCATCCACTTGGCGACTCTAAATCAATTTCACAATCAAGACTCCACTAGAGGAATGATCCTCAAAGAACAATATGGAAAGATTAGGCTTTCAACTTGGATCTTAATCCAAGACATTATGTTCTTTTTCATTAAGAAATTTTTTCAACGTATATTTTATTTTATAGAAGATCTTAGATTAGTTTTTAATTATTTTCGTTTGAAGATTGTAAGTACTAATTCTCTTAATCTCTTTGAGAAGCTTTCTTCTGAATCTAATGATGATCATTTTTCAATTGAGAAGCCTCAAATAATCAAGACTAATATTACAATCCCTGTACATAATCTTGGACCATATATAGTTCCAGATAGATATAAGAACCTTATTTTACCTCCTATACTCCATGATTTTCATGATAACTATTACGAACATCTTCCTAGATTTGATGGAGAGAATTGTATCACTTCCCAAAGAAATATTCAAGGTTTTGAGAATTATTTGGACATGTTTGAGATTGATGAAGATGATGTTAAAATCAGACTTTTTGCTCTTTCTTTGCAAAATAGAGTAAAAATTTGGTTCAAGAATCTTCCTAATGCAAGCATCTCAAATTTCCAACAATTTGTTAAATTTTTACTTGATAGATGGAAAATAAAATTTAATACTTTTATGATCATAGAAGAATATAATCAGTTAAAAAGACATCCGAATGAAACAATACAACAATTTTTTGACAGATTTAATCAAGTTTATTATTCAATGCTGGAAAATATTAGACCTACTCATGATTCAACTCTCTTGCATTATCCAAGTGATTTTGATATAGAAATAGAATTTTGGTTAAGAGAAAGAGATCCAGAAACACTTGTACAGATGAAAAACATTGTATTTGATGTAGAATTTAATCTGCAAATCAGAAAAGAAAAATTGAAAGCATAAGAAGAAGAGAAGAACAACATTGCAGAGGTAAAACTGAGCCTTTTGGTAAGAAAACTAGATAAAATCATACAAAAGTTAACTATGAAAGATGAATTTTTTCTTCGAAATCACCATTATACACTTATTGAAGAAATATAAAAGGTTGATATCCATGAAAAACTTCCTGCTAATTCCAATTATCATAGATCAGAAAATGGATTTACAGATCAATATGTGGAAGAGGAATCTACTAATATAATGTGTATGTTTGATGACATTCCTTATTTTAATGATTTTCCTAAGTATGATCATTATGATGATAGTTATTCTCTCCAAACTCAAGCTAACTTTACAGAGCAACCAGAATACAGTAATCAGCTAATGCAAATCAGGTATGATTGTAAGGAAGAAAGTGCACAAAATTTGGAAATAAGTGAAGGTTTTTTACCTCTTTGTTTTTCTTCATTTCACTTCATTAGAGATGAATTTATTGATATCAATAATCATCAGTCTTTAGATATTTTTATGGAAAACAAAGAAGATAATGAAATTATTGATCAGGATATTTCAGTTTCAAAATTGCAGTTATCAAATTCCATTGAAACATCTGATCAAATAACACAAGAAAGTTCCATACCACTATGTTTTGAATCATTTCAGCTTTTAAAGGAAATGTGGTATAACATCATTAAAGAAAAATATGAGAAACTTGTAGAAGTTTATGAAGTCCCAGGGATTTCCATATCCAATAGATTGCAACCATCCTCACAAGTTTTTCATGATCCAATAGAAAATATGTTGGATAATTAATGGATTCAAAGACTTTATCCATTAAATAACTATGAGTTTTAGAATCAAGATGATAAAGGTTTCAGCAATCAAACATTACAATCAGTAGGAATATCATCACAAATTTTGCAGGGAGATAAAGCTGGAAGTAACATTTCAGTTTCATGGCATGGAGGACATCCAGAACAGATGTAAAGTTGTTTAGATCAGTTAAACATCAGTGTATATATTTTAGAAGATCCTTTTGAAAAGTTTCTAGAGTCAACAAAGGAAATCAAGTTTTTCCTTATCCTCTCATTTGTTGACAAGTTTCTAATAGGTTACAGAATTACAGTTTTGACAATCAACAAGTACATGCAACAAAATAAATAAATGTATATAATTCTTAAATGGTTGCATTGGCTATTTCATTTTACCTAACCAGCAGTTGAACAGCTAATTAGAGTAAGTAGGTGGGATTTCAGCCTATTACAGTTTTTCAGTTTTCAGCTAGTTTTGAAATAATTCATCAAGATTTGAAGCCCAGGAAAAGGCCCTAAGTTCTTCTTGATTTAGTAGTTTGGTTTGAAGGTTACAAAACGTTTTAGCCTCAGATCAGATTTCAGTTTGCAGAAAAAGGTGTAAATTCATTTCAAGAGTTTTCAATCACAGCATATGCATGTTTGGGATTAGCAAAAAGGATCAGGCTACTAGTCAACAATGTTCTTGATATTTCACGAGGAAATTTCATCCCCATGTGGAGCCACTGTTAGGGTCCTATAATAATAGGGTTCATAAAATTTTAAATTGACTTTGATACTCTTGTAAATAAGTACATACCTTTCTTTCTGCAAGTTGTTTTCCCATATTTCAAAAAAAATGAAAAAATAATAAAAGCCAAAAAGAGGGTAAAAAGTCCTAAAAGAAAAATCAAAGGACTTAGAAAAATATAGACCCCAAAAGAAAAAGAAATAAGACCTGAAATTAAGAAAGTCCAAATGCCACTACTTTAATTTTTACTGCAAGAATAATGATTATGTGCAGAGTGTCAATAAATTCCATAATCCTTGATTGGTTAAACTGTTTAATCTTAACTTTTCATGTTTTCAATTTCATGTTTTAGATAGTAAATAAAGATTTGTAAATCTGTTTAAACTTGAAAAATTACTAGATAGGTAGAGAATAATGAGGAGCTCAACTATTTAATCTGAGCCCTTGGATGAAATAAGGTAGATTTAGATAGTTTTATGCTTTTAAAGAAAAAATTTTAAGGTTGCAAGCCTAAATGCACCTACAAAAATGAAGAAACAAATGTTAGAAATAAAGATGGGTAGGTATAAAGCAATTCAGAAAGCATGTAATAAAGCATCATCAGGAAAAAAAACACTAATTTCCCTCCCCTACAATTACTCAGTATTCTAAACTATCACCCAAAGAGGCTCAGAGCATTTATTTGACTTTTGTTGGGATCGAATCCAAGGCTTGATGACTGATTGGAGAAAAATATTGAATTATTACACAAAATCCCCATCCATCAACATTTACCCTTCATCCATTAATCATAATCCCTTTTTCTAATTAAGAACCCATTTTTACTTAGTAAAATTAAATCCCTAAGTAGCTAATTTCATTTTCCTTTAAAAACACTCAGAACCCATAAAATGCATTTTATCCTAAGCTAAAGTGTGAAAAATATAAAAAGGACAAACAATGCTTTGTTTGTCTTTCATTTTTACTTTACTTAGTGACAAAATATGTATTTTCATGATCCCCTACATTTCACCTTTGCTATCATATTAACGTCTAACTTATTATTAATTCCCTAAACTATACCCTTCCCATATATTATTAAATCCATTGTATTTAAGTAACCCCAAAACCCTTCTATTTAAGTTTAAACCTATGTTAATATTATCCCACATGATTAAATAAATCCCCACCCTATCCCATAGGTTTAAACAATATCAAAAATATAAAATTATCCCTCCCCCCTTTGGTATTAAAACACTTGTTAAAAGGTTTTATATGCTATATAATATATACCCGCGCCGATGGTTGAGACATTTGTTAAATGTTTTAAATTAAAACATATGGATTTACCCCTCCGCCATCATATAACATAAAGTTTTAAATTTGTAAATATATGTTTATAAAGTTTTAAAACCCGTCCTGTCACGTTAATAAACCCCGGACCCACTCCAAATCCTGAGCACCTTCCCAACATATCTTAACCCTTCACATTGATCTCCCTAATCCGACGGCTGATACTTGATATCAAGTGGAATAGATGCACGATCACCCGAACACCAAAGCCACGCGAAATGGGTGGTTTCATCCATTCCTCTCTCCTCCACGTATTTTCTTTCTATTGGATCACGTGGGTTGAACTCAATACCACTTACTACCCAAAATCCACACGATATACACCAGTGGTTTTCGCCTATGAAGCCCAAAAACCATTTCGCTAGAGCTGACCACCATTTATTGCTAACTCCTTTAGACCTAAAAATGCCTAGTAAACTCCGAAATCGTACCCTTAATCCCTTTTTTGCACTATATTACTATTTTTTCCCTTCATAATCAGAGAACGAAACCTTGAGCCATTATCATAAACCCTTTTTTCCCACAGAAAGACCTGAATTTGCCTTCAAATAATGGATTTTTTGTAGAAACCATTTGAAAGATTCAAACTCTTTACCAATGCTCAGAATCCCAAACTGTTACACTCAATTACTTAGTGCCAGCAAAGTTAAACCTCTGGAGTCAAAATTCATTCCACAGGTTTTCCCAATTAATCAAAGCCATAATCCCTCCTTGCATACTTGGATTTCATTAATGAATTTTTTTATTTTTTTAGGTTATTAGCAAAAGGAAAATTTGGATAAAACAATCTAAATACTAGTTAAAGATATGTTTTTCTCCAAGAACTTACAAGGAAATGAATTCAAAGAATTTCCCTTAAAGAAATTCCAGGCATCAGAGTTAAAAAACATGCATCCTGTGAAAGATAACAGAGAATTCATAAGTTCAAAGTAAACTAAGAATTCACAGTGACAGTGAAAACATAATAGTCAAAGAGCATCAGAGTTAAAATGTATCAGATGAAAGTTAGAGTGAAAGTTAAAACAAAGTTACAGAGCATTCAAGGTAAAACAGTAAAAGTAAAAACATAGGGAGTAAATGGTAAATAAAGATGAAAATACTTTAAAAAACAATGAATTTTATCAAAAGTGAAAGTAAAAACAGTTAAAAGAACAATAAAGTTAAAAGATGAAAAGAGAGCAAGAAGGGGCATTTTTGTAGAAATTTCCTGTTTAAGTCATTGTTTTGCAGAAACTATTGTGACCAATCCAAGATGAATTTTGAAAAATGGAAGGAGGTTTATGTTCCTAATATGTTCAACTACAAAATCCTCTCTCTCTTTTCTAACAGCCACGATGGTTTTGGAAATATTAAACAATATTTGAAAGAACTTTTTTATTTTCAGAAAATTCCTGTTAAGTCATCATTTTGTAGATAATATTGTGGCCAAACCGAAACACATCTTACAAACCTGAATGAAGTTTGTGTTCCTAAGAGACTCATATAAAAAAACCTATCTCACGTTTTTCACGATATTACAAAATGAGAGATACATGCATATATTTATAGCCTATTTTTTAGATTGTGGAAAAAAAAAATTTACACATATTTTTGCAGAGCCTATTGTAAATGGCTAGAGATGAATTTTAGGGAACTGAGAGAGATTTATCTCAGAAACACATTTATATACAATAAAATATTTCAATTTTTACATATATATTTCGTATTAAGAAATAAAAAGGTATCATTGGACCCAAATAGTGTAGAATTCCTAGAGAAGAATGCACAAAGAAAGGAGACAGTTAGTGACTTGGATGCCTCATCATCAACTAAGATTTGAGATCAAATTCAAATTCTCTTCTTTGTCACCATCAATCCATAAGTATAGTTACAAATAGATGCATTATTTTTTAGTGTCCTTTACTTAAGTTCTATTTATGTAAAACAATTGGAGATATTTGTAAATCAATATTGATATTTTTTGAAGATATTCTAGTTTAGTATTTGTATAAATACTTCACTCTTTGAAGTATTTTAGGTGGAATAAAATTGTTGGAGATTACTATCGATATTTTGTTGACTTGAAGGCTTTGGATTTCGATTTTCAGTAGCAGATTGGATCAACTATTTGGCATCATACTTTAGGATCCCTGTGATAAGCTATCTGGAGTGAAGTACTCTCTAAAAATTGTCATTGTTATCTTGTTTTGTTACATTCATGCATCTGTTTTTTAATTCTAATTCTAAATGTATAAATAGGAGTATTACTACAAGACATGTTAATAGCACCATGTTTTTAACTAGTTATCATTTCTTTGTTTTCTTCTGATTTCCAATGTAGGGAACCCTTATTTTCTCCCTCTCCCTTTTGACCTCTATCTACTACTTCCCTTCTCTGGATCAAAGGATCATTAAGTTCCCTTTATCCTAATCATACCATCTCAAAACCCAATTTTCCAATATCTCCAAGGGTTATCTATCTTGCCCTAAAGACATTTGACCTTTTAGGCCTTGATCCCAATTCTGTTAGCTTGACTTAGACTCCATATCCCAATGGAAAAATATATTTCCCTCTATCTATCCCTCCAAGTGAAAATTTCCTAACAAATCAAACAAAACCAAACCAAAATTGTACTTTCATAGCTAGCCTAATATTCACAAATTAAAAAAAAGTTAAAAATGAAAGAGATATCCCTCTCTGAACCCTAGGAAGGCTAGACCCTAGATTTTGAAGTAGGTTAGTGGTTACCTTGGTGAGTTCTCTCTTAAACCTAGAGAAATTACTGAGTGATAACACTACAGACTTGCACAGGAGAAGCCCTACACAGAACGCTTTTTGGAGTATATTGGTTAAGCCTAGATTCTAATTAACAAGTAATGTGAGAAGAGTAATTTATCCAGAGCTATGCATTCATTCTATCTCATCCACATGCACATCAGTATATCTTCAACATTCAGTAAGAAAACACGATCTTAGGACATAAACACAACCAATAATTGTAACACAGGAACACTAAAACATCATCAACAACCTTCTCATTCATTCACATTCATATCCAACTTACAGACTCTATTACCAGCCTACACACACAGCCAGTGGGGTCCCCACACAGCAGGACTTGAGGTATCCATGCACACAGCCAACAGGATCCCTTACCCAGACAATCGAAAAAATATCCAAAAGTTCATATCCAACCTTAGCTTACTTCTTTCTTAGCCACCTCTAGACTCGATCTATCTATCTATTTATAGCATCTTAGCCTGCGCTACTCTATGGTCCGCAAACCATGGTTTACGGACTTCTAGTCTACCCTTTGACCCATTACAATACATAGGGGCTTTGAATCACCCCAAAGCCCCTGCACTAGACTAAGTATTACAAAATATTACAAAACTGGACCAAAAATGTGGTTAGGGGACCTCGTCCAACATTATTATACCCCGGATCTAACTAACATTATATATTTTTATAATTCTTTCATATTGGGGTTACAACTTCGATTTTACCTCTAACTGATTATTTTCTTTATATTGTCTCCTACTTTCACCACAAGAATTTTACTGGCACTTTCGTGGTTCATAAAAACTACTGCTTCTATTCTCTTAGTGTATCCTAACCAGCAACTTCTATTTCCAGGAAGGTTATTATGGTTTCCTAAAAAGATGGTTTTTTACCTTTGTGCTCTTTTTGTTGTGAGTTTTGTGGTTTCTTTTAATTATATGTGATGGTTTAAGCTTGGAACTACGAGTTCTCAAGAATTCCCTGTATTTATGATTTACGCCAATGAGGCAGGAGAGGCATACTCCCTTCTGGTTTCCTCCTAAATGTATTTAATGGCATTGTTCAGAGAGTCATGTTCCCTACTGGTTTTCACTTATATGTATTGATGATATTTTTCAGAGGATTTGTACTCCTATCAATGGTTTTTTTTCTAGGACTAGCTTATAGCCTTGTGCCATTATTACTATGCATTATCGATTAATCTGTTGAAAAAAGTTAGAGAGGAATTTCCCCCTTCCGTATTTCAAGTGTATATTGACTTGCAAAATGATATAAATTACTTATTTTATTTCTATTAAAAACCACTCAAAGTATTTTGGTTTCTTTTATGTGTATTTCTTACAACCACTTTGCTAAGTTTGTTTTTGATAATTGGTAGCCATTATTCTAATAAAAGTTGAATTACTGTTAATTAATTTTATGTTGCAAGAAACTCATGTTTCGTTGGTTACCACCATATAAAAATTCCTAATGAAATAACATCCTCATTAATATGCTTCTGGTTCATTACAGACTTTTATGTTGGATTTTTATGTTGTTACTGTATTTCTTCTGATTAATTTGGTAATTCAAGTGGTATAATGGCCTTGGCTTTATCTGTTATTATTTACGCCTTAATTTCCCAATCCTTACTATCACTATAAATATGTTAGTGGTATCTTATACTCATATTAGAATTTTCTATGTCCCTACAGTCAGATGTTATATAATTTTCTTGTTCACTACATTTATATTTTCCTTACATGTGGTTGTTATAGTAATTAATTTTTACATGTATAGGAAAATCTCATAGTTTATAAGCAGAATATGTTTTACGGTTTTATGGTGATTACTCTTCTATCCATAGTATCCCTCTTTGTTGCATGCGGATACCATTTCACTCCTTCAATCCTTACTAATTTAGCCTACACAATATGATACACAATTTTCGTTAAGCTTTAGGTTTTAGTGAGGTTGATGGATAACTTCCATTTTGAACAGTTGCTTTTGAACATTATTGCAATCGTAAGAGCTTAACATGAGTCTTTTGGTGGTTGACTCGGTTGCTCGTAAGCATATCTGAAACTCCATAACTCGCCATACTCTCTGATGAGCTCCATCATTAGGTACATTTAGAGGGCTTAATTTTCACCTTTTAGCCTTATTAAGTCTCTCTTTTGCACATTTAAATTATATTATGGTCTTATGTTGCTAGTGTAGATGGTGATTAAGGCTTGTCATACTTCGAATTCTTAACATGAGTTAAATGCACGATAATCACGAATATATTACACTTTTTATGAATATTTTTCAATTAAATATTAGAGTAGACAACAAGGAGAGATTATAGGGGGATTCTCCACCTCCTTAACTCCCAAATGCAACCAAGGGATCCTCTAGATTCCCTCCAACAACTCGAAATGAAAGGCAGCCAAGAAAGTAGGAGATTAAGTGCACCAGAGCTCCACTTTTCTTGCAGTAAAAGTGGAAACATCACCTACATTTTATGGATATGTTGGTAGCTACCCTATAGGTTAAATAGGGCTGAGAAAGAGCTCATTAGAATTGAAATTTGAAGGAAGCTAATAGACTCTTAGCTCTTATAATAGGTTTTTGAGACTTTTATCATTACGTAAAGAGACTATTTTCGGCAATAAGATGAGTATTCAAATTGTCCTTACCTGAGTTAGTTTCAGAGTGTTAGGCTTGTGGGTTAGGGCCCAATCCATTAGCCTTAGTATCTCTTATGTATTCATGCTTATTTTTATGTGATTGCAGCTAGTTTTCTTTATGAGATTTTAGCTAGTTTGCTTAAATTTCAATTCACTATTTCTAGTTTGTTTCCATTTGCCTTTTGTTATAGTAAGCTTTCTTGAATTTTGGTATAATCAATGATAAACTCGGAAATCTCTATATCAAGCCTCCCTCTCTCATCTCTTTCGTTGGATCTTGAGGAGGGTAGACCTTCTCTAGAGGCCAAACTTTCTCTTTAGTTTATGATTTTTTATAAAGAATAGTTAGGATGTTGTAGTGTGATGAATATGATTATAATGTTGAGTTAGATTTCTGTTTGAATGTTGAAGTAGGTTTTCTTTCCAAATTCAACTCACCTTTTCCATTTCCTTCATCATGAATTTGTCAATCTTTGTTTTATGAATAGGTAGTTTTCTTGCAGGTTCAAGTAGCATAGAAAAGGAGGACTTTACTATCAACCTTAGCTTCATTTCTCACCTTTCATCAACCTTATTTATATCAAATCTCCATCAACCTTGTTTTATGATTTTTCACCTTCACATCATGAGAAAAACCTAGAGGTGAAAGATGGGCTTCTCAAGAGGTTTTGAGTTTGGCCAAGGGGTTTTCCACCTTCCGCTCATCCAAAAACACCTTCATTCCACATGCCCTATGATTTTCTCCAACATTGTTGGCCTCGAATTTCCCTCGGATTGTTTCCTGTAGCAATTTAGGACTTTCCTATAACGCTTGCAACAAAACCAGTGGGCCTCTTCTTAAGTGAAAAAAAAATCATCCACGTCATCCAGACCTGGCAAAACCACCTAGACACCTTGAGCCTTTCACCCATGGGTTCAAGCCCTTCCTAAACCACATTAGCGATTTCTCCTCCTAGCTACAAAATATTGCATTTAAAAGCATAGTTAGCTGATGATTAGATGCGTGCGTAAATGAATGATAGTTAAAACATGAATTAGGCAAAGTGTGTTTAGCCATTTTGCCCATAAATGTGTGATTAGGTTAGTCTTCTTTATGCAATTTCAATTCAACAATTTACTTCATAAAATATGCCTAGTTTGCTTCCATTTGTTGCCATAGATTAATTTGTAGATTTCCTTCGTTGCAGATAATGTAGATGTACTTTATTCTTGTAGAATATTTCTTTGATTTCTGATAGAGTAATGTATTTGAATCACTTGTATCCCTAGGTCTAAATTCCGAAGTGTAACATACTTCATTCAGAAAACCTAGAAATAACACCCTTTTGTAGAACTCAGAAGAGGATGACATGAGTATAATGCATCTATTGTGTATATATCACTGTTACGTCCAAGTTTTCCCGAACATGGGGTTGATAATGTAAAGCAGAGTAGCCTCTGGGAGTTTCAGCATTCTTGGTGCAATACCAAGGCTCACAACCTTTTGGCGTTGTTGTCGGGGAGGTGTCTAGTCGATGCTTTGATTTTGTTAGCATTATTTTTTGTTTTACTTTTACATGTTGTTTCAATAATATTGAAAAATATAGAAAATTATGATTTTCATGCCTTGTATGAGTAGGGATAATCGAGGAATTATTTTACTAGAAACCCCCACATCAACACATAGTAACCGATCACTCTTCTTCAGTGGTTGTGAGGTTGAACACAACATAGGAGAGCATTTTGAAAATTTTGAAGAACCTATAGGGGAAGAAGAAGAACTTGTTTGACCAGAGGAACTTAATTCACCTACTTAAGCCATGGCTAAAGCTGAAGCCTAGGGATTATTTCCCATTAGAGAGGGAGATGTAGAAACTAAAATGAAAAACATCAGCCCCTCAGGCATTTCACATTTCCATGGAATCACCTTTGAGGGCCCTGACACATTCATGTTTGAATTTGTTGTTGTCTATAGGACCTGTTATTATGCCTCAGATGATAAAAATATGAAGTTATTCCCATCTACCCTTAAGCATGTAGCCTTGCACTGGTTCATGGGTCTACCTAGGAACAACATCACTACCTAGGCACAGATGCATGAGGCCTTCGACAACAAGTACAAGGACTACTGTAGCTCCAAGGAAACTAAAGAGAACATATTCATGATGACTCTAGGGCCTAATGAATCCATAGAGGACTATCAAGAGAGGTTCCAGTTAAATTATAAGAGAGAAAACTGTACCCTTGAACCCAGATCACTTAAACTAGTACTTCTCTGAGGGATCGGGGAGGAGGTGATAGAAACCACCAATATTTTATCAGGAGGAGATATCTAGAAAATGCCTTATGATACAATCAAAATTTTATTTAGGAACCATTCTATGGCAGCTATGAAGAAAGCGAAAGCTAGCCAAAGTATGACCAATACCCTTCCTCTTCCACCTTCATCAAACATGAGATTTAAAATATGTTGGAGGACTTTTAGAGTGACATGCTGCACACCTTTTCCTTTCAAATGGACACAGTGCAGATCAAGAGGAATTAAGAGGAATCAGAAAGATCCTTGGCTATATTCTTCCCTAGATGTACTACAAAACACCCTCGAAATGAATGTCCATTAAATGTCATAGAGGTTTTCTTAATTTTTGTGGAGATTCATGCCACATACAAGTGTCTGTCCTTATGTGGACTGAAAGTTGTATATCAAGGTGGGGAAGTAGGACCAAAGAAACTTTGTTTCATCAAACAGAAGGCCTCAAAGCCTTCATTCATATCAGCAGGGTAGGCAAGGTGTACCTTATTCCTACTATCACAAAAATCAGAATTCACCTATGAAATCTTGGTACACCCCCATTCCTCCATCCTGGCCTACACCTACACCTCCTACTTGGCCTTGCAACCCCCCATATCATCCTCAACCTATGAACCAACCATTTTAGCAGTATGGTCCTCAACAACCTTATTGGAACAACCCATCACAAGGGTGGAGGCCTCAACATAATCAACCACCTGCTCTAATGCCCCCACCCCAACCTCAACCTTAACTTACTCATGTTGCTCCACCCAAGCTGCCTCAGATGACTACAGAACCCAATTTAAACCCAAACAACAGACATGCACAATAGGTTTATGGTGGAGATATATCCTATCCAAATTATGTTGCGGAGATAGAGGAGATTAATCTCAGGTCAGGAAGAGTACTCCAAGACAACCACCCCCCATTTACACCTGTAGAGGTTGAGGAGGAAAAGGAAGAAAGTAACACTCAGATCCAACAACCTCCTTTTACAGAGCGCTTGATCCACTCTCGTCAACACACCCTAGAGGACACCAAACTTTTGGAAGAACTGAAAAAATTGTGTGTAAAAATACTGCTTCTCTAGGCCATTAAGGATGTCCCTATTTACAACAGGCTCATCAATGAAAAGTGCTTTAAGAAACCTGGGAGAGAGGAAATATACCCCCACCATCAATGTAGTAGGACAGTTGTCTGACTTAATGTGGGGAAGGGTGATCTTCCCAAAGTACTTGGACCCCAGTAGTCTAGTTGTAGATGTGCACATAGATGGTGTCATAGTTTAATTCAAATTTGCATTTGTAGATGTGCACATAGATGTAAGTAGCACACAAATTACTGGATCAATGTTTAATTTAGATTTACAGGATAAGAGCATGAAAAATCCCTTCAATTTACTTGCAATCTCACGAGGCCCAAGTTGTTCATAAGAGGCCCACAGTTGCAATGTTATATTCTGAGGGGAAACCTATACATAGGAGGGCCCAACAATTGGATGCATACATAGGAAGGAAAAAAATTACTTGCAGTAACAACAATTAGAAGTGGAAAACAAACTGAGTTTCCGAAGTTCAACTTAAAGAAACTATGAGAGGAGTAATCACTTAAACACGGGTAGCAACAACTATATATTTTCCCACCCCCTCAGCTTCATCGCTTTTTCTATACTATATATGTTGTCCTTGAAAGGTCTGGCTGAATTTCCAATTTGCATGTGAGGCGTTATAGGAAGTGCTCTTTGCTCCATTGATGTTTCTAACTTGGAAGGAGAGACTCTGCCCATTCAAATAAGAGTTGCTCTGCCAATTCTGTCCCCGGTTGCTGGAAATTTATTTCCAAACAGTGTTGGAAACTTTGATGGAAATAACCACCACTTCGCCCGCACCTCCTACATTCGTAATGAGCACCAAATTGAAAGAGTACCCACCAGAGATGGAATTTGACGAGAATTTTACCCCTTTTTGACATGGAAATTTTTTTAATGACTGTTTTTGGCAAGTTATGGGAACTGTAAAGAACATATCAATGACAAATTACATGTTTCTGAAAATGTTACTAATACCTATTTCTATTCACTAAATCCAAGGAATTTTCCAATTTAAATTTATATAGTGGTTGGGCAAGATTCAGTCTCAAGGCAAGCCCACCATTTTATTTCGAAATTCTATAAAAGTCCATTTTATTCTATTTCTTCTTGGGAGTTGGTTCATGAAATTAAGACTTTCTATTTCCCCTTGAGTAAGGTTGCTGCAAAAAAAAATAAAAAAAATCTTCAAAATTATAATTATGCCCATTGCCTAATCCCTCTTACTAATAATGTATGTTTTATGAGTAAGATCCCTTTCCATTTTAGCATAGCCCAAGAGGACTCAAGCACCAATGAAAGAAAATATACGTGAAAATGTATAAGGGAGAGGAGCCAGGTATGTTTCATATGTTAATGAGGATAAGAAACAATTGGGAGTAGTTTGGATAGAGGAGGAGGTTCAATAATTTTGGTATAAATGAATTAAGTGGATAATCTCGCGAGGGAAGGGAATCTTAGAAAGCCAAATTTTAAGAAGAATACACTGAAATTGGGGAGACTAGGCTTCTTTTGATCCTTCCAAATGTAATTACAGAAGCTATTTATTATTTATTTACCGTGGATTGGTGAAATGATTTGAAATAGTTCTCATTATGGATTGTTGAAATTGTTTGAAATAATTCTTTTGTAGAGTGCATGACTGATAAAGATTTATATTTCATCTATTCTTATATGAATTATTTTCCATTTATTTTATGGTTTTTCAACTTTACCATTAAACATAAATAAAATACAATAATGCAAACCCTTTTTGAGATTAGGTTTAGGGAAAGATTCTTTACATTTTCAAGTTGGTATTATTTTAGTTTCTTTTTTCAGCCATGATTTGTTTTATGTTTAAATTTAAAAATTAAAGATGAAACCAAAATGCAATTTTTATGGTATATTATGGTAGCATTTTATTTTATTTTTAGATATTTTTGTATAAATAGCTAACAATATTCTTTAAAAGCACATGAGACAAGCTAGTTAAATAATAGAATGAATTTTATTAAATATAAGCAACAATAATTTTTGAAAAGAGAATCAATTTTATTAAATATACACAACAATAATTTTAAAAACATTCAGGAAAATAGTAGATTTGTCATACTAACAGATATTTAGGAAATACTTAAACTTCATTTTAACCAACATCATGTCTATCTTGGCATGGTCTAAGAATGTATTGTTCCATGTCTTTTAGGTTTATTAAGCTTTTTTTGTCTCACTATTATTTCAATTTATTAAGATTTTTTGTGTGTCTTGGTTAACGTTTGATGTGATTATTAAGTCTTTTTGGTGTCTTATTATTCAACTTTTGGATAATATTTGATAGGTTTAACTTGGTCATATAATTTTCTTTAACATAAATGTAAATATACACTTGACTATATCACTAATCAAGTCCCATTTCCAATGCCATCCAAAACCATACTGAAGTAGATGTTGCTACTTGTTTGTAGGTATAAATCTATTTATGTTTTGATTTTTCACTTTTCATAATACTTTAATCATAATTATTAATTTTGTTTTAAAAACTTTGGAATAATGATTAGAATTATTTAGTGCAATTTAAATTGATTTGTTATATTATTTATAATAAACCATAATTATTATTAATTATACCTTAAATCAAAGTGTAAAAATGTTAAGACAGTTTTGTCATTATGTCAGGAAGTTATTATCAAGAACCATCCATACATCATTGTGCTCAATATAATTATCAACAACCCCACACATACTCACAAATGACATCTTCAAGAATTTTGAGCTTGCATTCAAAATGTGAATACATGTCCAAAAAAAGAAAAACTAGAAATGAAATAAATCAGGCACTCCAAATTTAATTAACATACTAAACAATATCTAAATTGTATGTATTTGATTATATATCGACAAGTAATTATGAATTTTCCATGATTTTTTCAATATGATCACTCTAATCCCTATGTTATTGTTATAGTTCACACGTCTTTTCACAAAGAACTTGGAAAACATAGAACAAGATACACAAAATATGTCAATGTAGAAGAGTGTCATTAGATGGAAAAATTTATAATATATTGGAAGAAAAATTTATTTATTGTAAAGATTTTTAAAACCAAAACTTAAGATTTAACAAATCATGTGTTAAATTCATTTTTTTTTTTTTAATGTGAAAATTTTGAACATAATTAATTTGTTTTTTTTTAATAATAAATATTGTGAAATTTTTTAATATAGTTATGTTATTGAAGAGTAAATTTGTAATCAATTTTTTATTGGTGAAGGGTTATCTTAGATAACATGGGAAGAATTTTAAACCTAATAAAAAAAATTTATAATGTGTAAAAAGAAATCCAAATTCCATCCTCATGACCAATGATTGTGAATCAAATTCCTCCTATCCTCACTTATAGTAATCTGAACACATTAACATTAATTTTGAATATTAGTATTCCATCCTTTAACCGTGAAATTTCCAAAAAAAAATAACGGAACATCAGAAGAGGATGATGTTGATAGAAGAATAGCAAACATTAATTCACCTCCGGAAGAAGATGGGAACAATGCCACTCTAGTAAATGGAAATCTGTTGATAAAAAGGTTCGTTGGAATTTACTCCCAACTGTAAACCTAATGAGCAGGACAAAAAACATAAGTTTTGATGTAAAATTCAAAGGACATGAGTAGCAGCAATTTTGTTTAGTTTTTGCACTCAAATCAATGCATTGAATTTTTGTTTTAATTCCCTTCGAAAACCAATTTTCTTTATATAGGCCGTAACCCTTTATGATTTTGTAAATCATGTTTGAACCACACAATCTCCCGCCTTAACACCATTTTCACCTATTGCATTTAAATTCTGTGCCATTTTCGCATTCAGACCTCCCACACCATTTTGGTGGACCCCTCCAGTCCACGTCACACCACTCTGACCAATAAAATGTTATCGCAAGCCCTCCTGCCTATCTCATCCTCCCTCCGCGATCACACGATAAACTGTGACTACATCATCCACCAACTCATACACCGTCAAACCAATCATAGGCTTATCGCAACCTCCGTCACCTACGTCATCCTCTCTCTGCGATTGAAAGATAGCACAACCCCACCACAGCCACGTCACAAGCCCTTCGGCCAATGGCACATCGTCGCAAATTTTGGAGGTCCAGTCATCCGACGTGTCGATCAATGTGAAAAATCTTCACTAATGTTCTCCCATTTGTTTATCGCAAAGTTTCATGCTGATGTCATCTAGCACATGGATCGGTGCAAAAACATATCACATTGTTTTGTAATGTTTCGTGTTATGTTTAAAACACTGTCACAACATAATTTTATTTTATAAGGTCTTATAGACTTAGGTTTATAAGGTTATGCCACGACATAATTTCTATTTTTAAAACTTGGGATATTATTTTTATATATGTATTGTAAACATATATATATTTACAATACATAAGAAAGTATGAGTATGCAGTGTATGTCAAGAGACAACGTGTGCATGTTGTACTGTGTAGACTGTGTAAGATAGTGAGCAGAGTAAGACTGTGTATGTCCAAAATAGAAAAGAGGAGAAGTATTTGCAAATCTAGAACAACAGTTTTGAAGGAAGAAATTTGTAATAGTTGAAAGTCATTGAATGGAAAAGACAGTGTTTGGTTTCCCACTGTACGATTTGTTTTCAATGCTGCATCTGCAAGTTTGTTTTTCAAATCTCTGTGTTGACAGAGGAAATATTATTCCTTACTCTGTGTTAAGGAATTCTCAGAAATTCCAAATTCAAATATGGTATCAGAGCTAGTCCAGGCTCTCAGCAGGTGTTGAAGAAGATGAAGGAAGAAGAAGACTATTGAAGCAGTTCTCTAGCAGAGTGAAGGTTTCAATAAGTCAGTGAGAAGTTTTTTTTTAAATACACAGTCAAGATTTATAGTTCTGCAAGACAAAATGGCAAGAACTATCACAAGCAAAAGTATGGGAAATAATCAACTCCCACAGTTCAATGGGAATAATTATGATTATTGGGAAATCAGAATGAGAGCCCTGTTTGCATCTCAATATTTATGGGAAGTAGTTGACGAAGGTTTTGAAGAACTAGCTGATGCAAATGAGTTTAATGCCTTAACACAGGTAGAAAAGGATTTTCTGAATAGTAATAATAAGGACTCAAAAACCCTCTTCTATATCTATCTAGTAGTTCATGAAAGCATATTTCTAAGAATTGTAGCAGCAAAGAAGTATAAGGAGGCATGGTACACCCTCCAGATAGCCTATCAAGGTATGGATAAATTAGAGACAACAAAGCTTCATTTAATGATTAGAGATTTTGAAGTCATTTACATGAAAGCGTCTGATAGCTTAGACTCATTCTTCACAATGTTTATTGGGTTGGTTACCCAAATGAGATCTCATGGAGAGACAATAGAAGAAAGAATAATAGTGGAGAAATTATTGAGGAGCTTACCGTCAATATTTGATCTGATAGTAACAACCATTGAAGAGACAAAATATCTCTCAGTGTTTACTGTGGATGAGCTTCATGCATCATTGATGACACATAAAGAAAGACTGAATAGAACAACAAATTTATCTTTGGAGCATGCCTTTAAGACCCAAATGTCCTTTGGAAGAGGAAGAGGTCAATGAAAAGTAAACTACAGAGGAAAAGGTAGAGGCAGAAGCCAAATTAGAGGAGGAATAAATATCCCTGCATGTACTAGTGGAAGGGGCAGCAACCAAAGTCATAATGAAAGCCAAGGCAGTAGCCAACAAGGTGGGAAAAATCAAGCACATGGACAAAGGTATGATAAATCCTAAGTCCAATGTCAT
Source organism: Pinus albicaulis (assembly GCA_034641835.2). Classification (NCBI taxonomy): domain Eukaryota; kingdom Viridiplantae; phylum Streptophyta; class Pinopsida; order Pinales; family Pinaceae; genus Pinus; species Pinus albicaulis. The sequence goes on along the minus strand of CM076574.1, from coordinate 1,070,166,318 downwards.
TACTGCAAGAAGTATGGGCACTATGCGAATGAATTTAGAAAGGAATAGAGTGACATGGGTAATAGACCCAGTGCTAACTTTACCAAAGAGACTCTGAGTCAAGAAATTTTTTTTTTAGCATGTAATGTGACTGAAGAGAATAATGAAGATATATGGTTTCCAGATTCAGGATGTAGCAACCATATGAGTGGAAGCATCTCTATGTTTTTCATATTGAATGAAAATGTGAAGTCTCAAGTAACATTAGGGACATGTATTAAAGTCTTTGTCATGGGGAAAGGAAAAGTAAGTGTTTTAACAAGAAAAGTAGAAAGGAAATCCATATCAAATGTATACTATGTACCTGGTATGAAGCGTAATATTTTGAGCATTGGATAGCTCATTCAAAAAGGCTACAATGTATTCTTTGAAGATGATGTATGTACTATCATGGATAAACCACCAAGCAAGCAATGTATTGCACAAGTGAAGATGATAAGAAACATAATGTTTCCTCTCAATATGAGAGCAGATTTGAAGAAAGGAGTTGCAATGGTAGCTGTGACACAAGAGATATTCCGAAAGGAAGAAAAGAATGAAAATTGGTTATGGCATTTGAGATTTGGACATCTCAACTTTTGAGGTCTGAATTTATTGCACGGAAAAATAATGGTAAAGGGATTACCATTGATTGAAAAAATAGACAGCCTTTGTGAAGGCTGCATCTTTGGCAAACAACACCGAGAAAGCTTTCCATCAGGAAAAATAATAAGGGAAAAATCACCCTTAGAAATATTCCATTCAGTTTTGTGTGGACCAATGAAAACACCATCATTAGCAGGCAACCACTATATGCTAACCTTTATTTATGATTACACAAGAAAAACATTGGTATATTTCCTGAAGTTGAAGAGTGAAGTATTTGAGAAGTTCGCCACTTCAAGACTCTTGTAGAGAATCAAAGTGGGAAGGACATAAAATTTCTCAGGAATGATAGAGGAGGAGAATATATCTCCAAAGATTTTCTGTGTTTTTGCAGAGAAAATGGAATTCATAAGAAATTTACAACAAGATATACACCACAACAAAATAGAGTTGCTTAAAGGAAAAATAGAACCATCATGGACATGGTAAGAAGTATGTTGAAGGAAAAAATTTTGCTAAATGAATATTGGGCTGAAGTTGTACATTGTGCAACATATTTTTTGAATAGATGCCCAATAAAGAGTGTGATGAATAGAGTTCTAGAAGAAGAATGGAGTGGCATAAAACAATTTTTCACCCACATGACAGTATTTGGATGTGTGGCTTATGCACACATTCCAGATCAAATAAGGAAGAATTTAGGCAGTAAGGGGGAGAAGTGAATATTTGTTAGATATAGTGATGAATCAAAGGCATACAAATTTTATAACCCATCCACAAAGAGGTTTATGATATGAAGAGATGTATAGTTTATTAAGGAAGAAGCTTGGGATGGAAGCATTGATAAAATAGTGAATGTAAAGACATTTATGTCTCAAGAATATGACGAGGAAGAAATGGAAGGAAGAAATCCCTCATTAGTAGCACCACCTCCACCAACACAAGGAAAACAAGGGACACCACAAGCAGGTATGATAAAACCCTTGAGAAGTGATGATATTGCTTCTCCAATCACATCATAAGAAGAAGATTTATGTGCTTCTACAAGAACAAGTTCAGGAAGTGAAAGAAGTACCAGATTCAGAAGTCTGAATGAAATCTATGAGCAAGAAGAAAATAATGAAGGTATGAACTATTTATTTGCATTGTATTGTCATATAGAATATCCTATTCATTTTGAAGAAGCAACAAAAGATAAGAAATGGATAGATGCTATGGATGAAGAAATAAATGCAATAGAGAAGAAAAATACATGGGAATTAGTTGATCTCCCAAAAGGTAAAGAAGTAATTGGAGTAAAAATGGTTTATAAAACCAAAAGAAATGCTGAAGGAAAGACTGAAAGGCACAAGGCCAAACTTGTTGTCAAAGCCTACAAGCAGCAACAAGCAAGAGATTATGAAGAAACTTTTGCACCAGTTGCAAGAATGGAAATAGTGAGAGCAATGTTGTCACTAGAATCACAACACAAATGGAACGCTTACCAAATGGATGTGAAATAAGCTTTCTTAAGTGGAGTATTGATCGAAGAGGTTTATGTTGAAAAACCTCTGGGCTATGAGAAATAAGGCCAAGAGCACAAGGTATGAAAATTGAAGAAAGCTCTATATGGGCTGAAAGAAGCACCAGGAGAATGGTACAGTAGAATAGATGCCTATCTACTGGACAATGGGTTTGAGAAATGTGAAGGAGAACCGACATTATACATCAAGGAAAATTATGGTAAGATGCTCATTATTTCTTTATATGTCGATGATGTGATATTCACAGGTAATGATGCTTACCTTATTGAAAATTTTAAAATAATCATGAAAGAAGAATTTGATATGACTAATATGGGATTGATGAGATACTTCTTAGGAATAGAAGTAGAGAAAAATGAAAAAAAAAATTGTATTTCTCAAGAAAAATCTGTGAAACAAGTTTTGGAAAGATTTAACATGCAGGATTGCAATGCAGCAATAACTCCTATAGTGATGGGATTGAAATTAAGAAAGGAAGACAGTAGCATTTTGATCCAAGTTTGTATATGAGCATAGTTGTAAGCCTTATGTATTTGACTGCAACTAGGCCAGCTATTATGCATGTTGTGATTTTAATTTCCAAATTTGTGGAGAGGCCAAAGGAGGCACACTGGCAAGCAGCAAAGATAATTCTAAGATATGTGGAAGGAACAAAGAGGTATGGTATTTTATACACCTCTTCATAAAATTTTGAATTAATTGGATATACTAACAATGATTGGGCTGGAAGTATAGATGACAGGAAAATCACCTCTGGATATGTTTCTCATATGGGATCAGGAGCCATTTCATGGGCTTCCAAGAAATAGCCAATTTTGGCTTTATCAACAATAGAGGTAGAGTATGTGGCAGCTACAGTAGCAACATGTGAAGTAGTATGGATGGGAATAATGTTAAGAGATTTGTGTCATGAATAGGTAAAAGGCACAACAATTTATTGTGATAATAGCTCAGCAATAGCTTTATCAAAGAATTCAATGTTTCATAAAAGAACAAAACACATTGATGCAAAGTATCACTACATTAGAGAATTGGTGAACAATGGAGAAGTTGTTCTGAAGCATTCCAGAATAGAAGAACATTTTGCAGATATTTTGACAAAACCATTGGGGCATAAAAGTTTTAATTATCTCATAGAATGTCTAGGAATGCAAGATAGCAGTAGTTGTTATTAAGGGGGAGTTTTGGAATTTACTCCTAACTGCAAACCTGATCAGCAGTACAAAAAACATAAGTTTTGATGTCAAATTCAAAGGACAGGAGCAACAACAACTTTTTTTAGTTTTTTCACTCAAATAAGTGCATTGAATGTTTTGTTTTAATTCCCTTACAAAATTAATTTTCTTTACGCAAACCGTAGCCCTTTCTGATTTTATAAATCATGGTTCAACCATGCAACCTCCTGCCTTAACACCCTTTTCGCCTACCGCATTTAAATTCCGCACCATTTTTGCATTCAAACCTCCCACATAATTCTAGTGGACCCCGCCAGTCCACGTCACACCACTCTGCCAATCAAATTTTATCGCAAGCCCTCCTGCCTTCATCATCCTCCCTCTGTGATCACACAATAAACTGTGACCCTATCATCCCCCAACTTATACACCCTCAACCAATCATAGGCTTATCGCAACCTCCGGTGCCTACGTCATCCTCTCTCCGTGATCGCACGATAGCGCGACCCCACCATGGCCATGTCACAAACCCTCTGGCCAATGGTGCATCATTGCAAAGTTTGGAGGTCCAATCACTCTACACGTCAATCGATGCAAAAACTCTTCACAAATGTTCTTTGTTTATTGCAAGGTTTCATGTTGACGTCATCTGGCACATGGATCGATGTGAAAACATATCGCATTGTTTTTTAATGTTTCGTGTTAGGTTTTAAAACACTTCCGCAACATAATTTTATTTTATAAGGTCTTAGACTTAGGTTTATAAGGTTATGCCATGACATAAGTTTTATTTTTAAAACTTGGGATATTATTTTTATATATGTATTGTAAACATATATATGTTTACAATACATAAGAAAGTATGAGTATGTAGTGTATGCCGAGAGACAGAGTGTGTATCTTGTAGTGTGTATAATGTGTAAGACAGAGATCAGAGTAAGATTGTGTATGTCCAAAATCGAACAATGGAGCAGTTTTTGTAAATCCAGAACAACAGTTCTGCAGGAAGAAATTTGTAATAGTTGAAAGTCATTGAACAAAAAAGATAGTGTTTTGTTTCCCACTGTATGGTTTCTTTTAAATGCTCCATCTGTATGTTTGTTTTTGAAATCTTTGTGTTTACAGAGGAAATATTATTTCTTACTTTGTGTTAAGGAATTATGAGAAATTCCAACTTCCAACAAAGTCGAGTCATGTCGAAGTGCGGGAGAGGCCAATTTCACCATCCTCCTTTGTCTTTGGGAAGAGAACTATTGGATATTTGGTTCATAGCATTAACTGTCATAGAGCTCGGTAGACACCACTGAGGTTCGTGGTCAAACTGTTTGTCACATTTCAATTCGAAGCAGGCTCCACATGTACCTCCATTATTGAAAAGAGCCATGCTAAGAGCTGCAATGTTAGTTTCATAGCCTTGGGTATACAAATTACCATAGACATGGGCACAATCTGTCAAAAATTACACCATCCAATTACTGAGGTAATATATGGTATTAAATTTTAGAAAAATGAGGAAACCACCAAATTTAGTGGAATTGTTTTGAGCTTATAACTAGTCTCAAAAACTTCAGTTTTCTCGTGCGATAAACTTACTGATTATGTCTGAATAAGGTATAGCATGCCCTGGTTGGCAGCTACTATCAAATGCATAAGCCACACCAGCTATTGAGCACAAACAAAATGTGGTCCCCAGTTGTACAAGCTCCATTTCACTACAAATTTTAAATACAAAGACTATATGGGTAGTTATTTCACTACATAGAAATAAGAATTGATATCTGTGAAGATACTTGATTGCATAACGCGATTTATCTCAAATATATAGAATGATAGGTGGATGAGACTTATGATTTATTCCCCCCAAAAAAATGTCTGATTCTATGGGGCCTTATATACTAGAAAATGGAGACATTAACAAGATTTCCGAAAGAGATAATATTATAATATCTTGCACATGCAACACACCTTAAAACTAACAGTAGCAGGATCTTATCTCAGGAGTCGGGCCATCTGCACATGGTGCTGGGGTCTCTAAAATATTGCGACAATGATCCCAATTCATTATTATAACGGATCCTCGAAATGCATGACAAGGGGGTTAAAGCCATTTATGCTTAGGATAGTTGGTTTGAGATTTTGTAGGAGGTTGTTGAGATATTCTCTTAACCTCTGTATCCATATTAGGAATAAGTTGGATCTGAGACCAACTATATAAATGTGTTGTAATTGAGTGCAAATAGATAATAGAAATACTATTTATTTATTTCTGTGTGCAATGGCTGCTCTTACAAAATTTAATTTGGTATCAAAGCCAGTTCTAACTTGATTCCCTCACGGGAAGGTTAGGAAGATGAGGAGAAAATTGTGATAATTGATTCTATAGGAATAGGATTAGTGTGTAGATTACTGTGTGAATTTATGTGTGTACGTTTGAGTGTTAATTCCACTGTGTATCAGAGAAAAATGCTGCTAGAATCTTCAAAGCTCTGCAAACCGTTGTGGGTGCCTTCAACTACTCACCGCCGATCTTGATGAATTGGATCCCTTTCTTGTGGATTGAGCAGAAGTCGTAGATCCGCCGATGGTGTTGATTGCCACTTGACGCTGCCCAGGTAATCGCTGTTGTGTTTATTGCCATTTGAAAATCATCGATTAGCCATTGATTAGTGCCAATCAGAGGAGCCCGTGTGCCTGTATGTGCAAGCCACCATTAAAAGGAAGTAAATCGACCATGCTTGTGGAGTAGACTGTAAAAGAGTCAAGCTGGGAGAAGCCAAACACTGTGGAGAATAAAAAAAAATTACCACTGTATCAGTTCTACGCTATGAGAGAGAGCCGACAGCCAGAGGTGGAGGTCACAGGAATTGAAGAATTATTAAAATCACTAATTTATTTAGTATCCGTGCGTTGGCTTGGGAGAAATCATTCATTGTGTGAGCATTAGAAACAAAATTCGAAGGAGTCATTTGAAGTATCAACATTGCTATGCAAGGAGAGAATCGCCCTGCCACTATGGAGAACATTCACAAGAGCTGTTTTGATCCATATCTGCAGATGTGAAAGCGTTTTAAGAATTCTAATGTTGGATTGATGAAGGACAGTGTAGGGCAATTCCATATTCTTGGTTTTTTTTTTGTATCATTGAAGATCGGTTGTATAATTATATAAATTATGAAGACCAATTAGGGAATAGAGTAGCATCTAAAACTAGTGGTTCTTGGTGTACTTCGGTGCTATAGGAACATATGACTGGTTTAAATATGTCTACAAGTTTTTTAAAAGCTAGAGATTATTTTTGTACTTTGGTGCTCCAACGTCAACAGTGACAGGTTACCTTGTGAAGTTTGTAAGTGTGTAGAATGGTTAGTTGTTTAACTGATTGCTGAAAATATTTCGTACTTAGATTGCTGTCCTATATAACTGTCAAAATTTTCTCTTTGGGGAAATTTCATAGATGGAAGTGTATCAATAAAATGGTTTAGTGTCGAGACTATCCTTCGGGAGGTCGAGAAGCGTCAGTTCTACAAAGAACGTCAAACATGGTCAGAAGCAGGTGTTCTTTAAATGAGTTGGAAGGTAGGCTCGAAGATGTGGAGAAAGAAAGAGCAGAGTCCAAAAGACTGCAGAGTGGGTAGAGTTGCTGATGAAAACCAGATCAAACATATGTGTATTCCATGTATTGTTTGTATATTATATTTGAAATGTAAGCATTAAAGGGAGGTATTAGAAATAATTATTCCATTAATATAATTTGTAGGTTTAGAGTTGGTTGGAGATATTGTAGGAGGTTGTTGAGATATTCTCTCAACCTCTATATCCATATTAGGAATAAGTTGGATCTTAGACCAACTATATAAATTTGTTGTAATTGAGTGCAAATAGATAATAGAAATACTATTCGTGTATTTCTGTGTGCAATGGCTACTCTTACAAACTTTAATTAGGATTCTACTACCAAAACATCAATGTATAAAAATGCATTGACAATAAAAGAAATGTTACTTGGTTTCTACGCTCTAAATCTGGAGTGTTTTTAATATATTATATGGATAAAACTATTTAGGTTTATATATCAAGAAAACATTGAAAACGTAATTAAATTGTTTTTCCAAGGGAACGAAAGAGAAACAATGGAAATGCAGAGAATTTCAATAAGTGCGAGTAGTAGTCAACTGTTTTAACGGAACTCAGAACTGGACGAGACGTGGAAATGACCAGAGGACGAGGTCGTGACGTTTAATTCGCCGTATTCAATTTGTTAAAATGTTTTGGAAGGCTTTTTTTGGCGGGACTCTATTTTGACTTTTGAATTCCTACCCAAAAAATTCAAAAAAATAGTGTTTAAACAAAGCCAGCTTTCGATGCCATGCAGGACCAGACATCCTATCGTCAGACGTGGTGTTTACTTTTCTTATTCTAACGACGGCCAACAGGCGTTTACCCATGAGGACATGGGGTACCGAATAATGGAATTTGGCAGCCGTGAAAATTTTAAATGAATGAATAGCTTATTCATATCCAACCTTTAAATGAATGAATGAATCAACTTTTAATGAATGAATGGCTTATTCATGTCCATATTCAGATATTTATGCTTCATTGACATGAAAATTTGAGGTAAAAAAATAATACATTACTCAAATTCACTGCGTAGATGCTTTGCCCGTAGGATTCCTGAAGAAAAAAAAAATTGATTTTCTAGCGAGGGGTTGGGTACATGCTTTGCCCATGGGAATTTGTAATTTAAAAAGGAATTCTATTTAAAGAGGGTATTATTTTGCAAGTTAGGTGTCCACATGTAGCACAGTTTCTTTTGTTTGTTTCATTTTCTATACACAAAAGAGTGGTGCAACTAATGATAAAAAAAAACTAATTAATCATTGAAATGTTAAAATTTATCATAAGCATGGGTGTCTCGCTTGTTTTTGAAACTTTAAAACCTCATATTTTTCACATATGATCATTGTTTTGGGTGAAAGGATCATTTTTTTGGGTGAAAGGATTTTTGAACACGCATATTCACATAGATCCCATTTTTCTAGCAGTAGTTTCCTATTAAGTTTAGTTCTACATTAATATAAAACATTTAAGTAAAATGTAGGTGAATTTGGTTGGAATTTATATTGGTAAGAATATATAGTGTTCTTTTAATGGTGATATCCAAAATCCAACATATGAAAAGGATCTTGTAGTATGAAAAGAGTAAAAGGACTTGGTAATATAAAAAGAACAATGTGAAAAAGCAAGGGGTATTGTTGGACAAATTGTTTATAATAATATAGAGGTGCAAGACTGATTTTTTTTTTATTTTTTTATAATTACTTAGAAATACAATTGAATAGGTTATAGTCAAATGATTTTGACATGATTAAACAATTTATAGCTGAAATTAAAAGTTAAAATGACAAATTAGGTATTTGCAATGCTAAATACAAGAAAACGATACCTCATATATTTGGTAGAAAGGAAATTACCTCCAATTTAATATCTAATAATATGGCTCAAAAAATGGTAGCTGAAATTGGTAAAGGAACCTATGAGAATAACCTTGGATATTTTTGAAAGGACTAATTTGTGAATATGAAAATATTCTCTCCACATTGGGTTACTTTTTTCTTTTTTTTTAAAGGGGGGGCAGGGTGAAAGGTGCTCATATTTCTCATGATGGGAAAGATTAATAAAAAGGACTCAAAAGGGATAAAAAACCAATCCATGGTATTGTTCTTTTCACTAAGTCTTTTAACACTTCTAGTAAGGATATTTATTAGAAATAATAGAATTTATAGAATCTATGAAAGTATTTTCGAAAAACTAATTGTGCTAAAAAAATATTTCAAATGGTTTAAATAGCTTTCAAAATCCATGAAGAAAGAAACCTAACATTCACAAGACAATAAGGTTTCGTTTATTACCTATTCAAATCTACTTGTTTGTTCTCCCATTTAACTAAGGATAGGTGCTTTTTATTTTATCACCTTGTATCACCTCATATCATTGACATTCATCTTTTTGATAGAGATAAATATTTTATTTCGAAGATTTTTGTTACACATTATTCTTTTGCCTTCATGGAAATTAATGGCGTACCCCTATACTTCACCATTTGAAGAATAATTACTATTAATCCCTAAAGAGTATGGAAGATAAGAAACTTGTGAAAATACCTTAAAGAGCCCTAATTAAAAAGGATTTCATGATTTATACCTCAATAAACTATGACATTGTTAGGTTGCTGCATGTTACATACCCACTAGAATTTTTTACTGTCGCACTTTGACCATTCAAAAGGTGTAACACTATTTCAATGAAGGTAAAAGTAAAAAGTACGAGAAGATTTTAGAATAAGAGCCTTGTGGATGGAATCACTTTTTAGTGTTGTGGATATTAATGGTATCCCAAATTTTTTGGATATCAAGCCCCATCCCTTATCCCCCTCCTATCATTTTCCAAACATACAAGTGTAACCATATCCCATTTAGATGACTAGTTAGAAAATGTTAGTAAGGATTTTAGCTTTGGTGAATCTCTTCTGAAATATCTAACTTTTAATCTCAATACTTTTGAGGGAAAGACATTGGAATGGAGAACAACTAGAGAGGAACTTACAAAATCAAGGTGGCTTTAGGCTGTAATATGTTCTTCATTATAATAAAATTACATGTTTCTTTCCCACATATCGTTATCTATCTATTTGGAAAACTTTGGTGTATGCTTCTGTGATTATAAACATAGGTTTTCAATTAAATCATTTTTGTATTATATGTGCTTTAACGGTTTGTTTTCTTGTGGTATTTGTAGGTATTTTCTTCAGAGCATTAAGGCCAACATTAGAAAGCTACAACAAAAAATAAACAAGGACTACCTTTGTAAAAGGGTATGAGGTCATCCCACTCTAATTTCCATTGATAATTTGATTGCAATTAAACCTATGAAAACTTTCTTGTTCTTATTGTTTTGTTATAGATCCAGTTGCCATATCTAGGGGGATCATTGTTGTTCACAAGAGGGGTTTGTATTTTAACAAAATTGGCAACCATACATGGGAGTGATTTCCATATGTGTTCTTCAAATTCATTTTGATTGATTGATTCCTTGTTTTCTTGAGTCTTCCTAGTTTCTGAGTCATTGGCGAGCCATATCGGACTCTTGAACATTAAATCTATTTAGTTCTTGGATAGACTTCTAATTTTTTCTTACTTTTCTATACTGTGACACTTTTCTTTTGGAACTAGAGCGACACTTTCATACTTGGTTGACTTTAGAGCTACGAAACTACCTTGCTATCACATTACGTTATACTTACAACATATTACACTATCTAAAAAGTCAAAATTCTCCAAGATATTCCTTCCTTTGATACGAGGATTATCCAAGATATTTTCTTTTATTGGTGTTAGTAGAATTTCATGAAATAATATGTAAAACCATATGTTAAAACACTTATATAAGAATCAACATAAATAATTCCATAAATAAAATGCACCCAAAAGTTTGATAACTGATTTTATCTAGTGTTGACAACGTCTCTAAGCCCTGCTCCAATAGTGGAGAGGTCTCTTGATTAATCTCATCAAAATGAAAATGAGTACATGGAAAAATAAATCATTATACCTCCAATCATGGGAGTGCCTTGAAATTTGACTGCTTCAAAAAATGCTAATCACAACACTAGTAGGACAACCTCATCACCCTCAGACTTTTGATTGTGAACATGAACTAATTATGAAAGGTTCATTTTTTTCTTCAACTTCGTGCCCTATAATTAATAAATAATATTGGTTTCTTCCATGGCCCCTGAAATCTTCTCCTCAAATGAAAAAACAAACTGCGCCATTGAGATCCTTATGAAATTCAGGTTAAAATGAGTATAAACATGGTTATATTCCACCATTATCATCTGTGGGCCCCATAGTGAATCTTAAAGCTTCCACACAATGTCAGAAAGGATATTCCTAAGAATATTAAAGGGAATAATCCCCTAGAATATATCTACCTCGAAATTTATGTTGGTAGGGTTTCAACCATGTCTTGGTTTTGTCACATGCAAAAGGTTCTGAATGGCTCTTGTTTAGCCCATCCATACCCCATCGACCGAATGATTGGGACTTAAATGATTATTCCACGAGAGAATTTCCAATGAATGGTTCATGGGCCAAATGGTAGCCCATAACTATGTTTAGTTTTTAGTTGTGGTTGGTGAGGGGTTAAAAATCCACCTCACCGAATTTTGAATAACAACAAATATATTAAACCATAATTGTTGATCGTGAGATTTTAATTTGGAAACCATTCGTTGCTATAATATTTGTTATTGATTGTTGGTATTACGCATCATTTTATAACTCCCCATTGGTTTATACACCAAATCATCATTGTTACAACATTTTTTTCTTCCTTTTGATTCAAAAGTTGATGAAAAATCATTGGAACTGTTCATCAGGCCATTAAACAAAATGTAACCCATATATGACTTAAATCCAAGGCATCGTAACCATATATGATTCAAAAAACAAACAAATCATCAAAACTTTATTATTTTGGCATCCTGTGTACCATTGAAAGGTTATAATCGATGTCCAAACAATGATCAACCATTGCCCAACCTTGGCCATCCTCTGCGTAGAACTTTGTCTTATATATAAAAAAATTAACCATCGTCGATTATATTTCTTAACATTTTAACTTCCCACCATTGAACATAAGGACCGAGGTTATATTTGGATTCTGTGATCATTTTTCCACCAATACTTTGAAACCATTGCTAATTCACCCATACCTGCTAACTTGTAAGATGACATGGCCAATTTGGTCACTAATTGGGTACCACATGGAACCATTTTATTGGGCCACGTGGCCCCATACTTTTGTGCATCCTAACCACCACTAAGTTTTTGGGGTGCCACCATATTTTGCAGCACTGCTAACTTTCGGTCCACCTAACCCCTTTGCCAAATTTGGTAGAGGTATGACAACATTAGCAGTTTATTTGGTTGGGACACCAAATTGAAACTACTACAAATTTATCTAGGGTTCTCCTAACTTTAGGTCCTTGTGCCTGGTTGAACAAAAAATCTAGTGGGTGTAACTTTCGCATACAGAGTCAGATTGAGGCACCATTTGCACCATTCAATTTCTTGTGACATGCTCTTCGATCTAGTCTAGGTTTTTTTGTGATACAAGGGATTTGATTTTTGATCCATTAGGGATCCACCTTGATGATTCCTCCGCATTGAATTATTTTGGGTCATCCAAATGTATAAAAAATAGCGGTATTATCGATCCGCATAAAAAATATAACACCCTCCTCCCACATCTAAGCAACCAATCGTCCAACCGAGGTAAACATGCGACAAGAGGCTACTATGATGAGATTCAACCTCCTAGGTGACCTTAAGGAAGAGGAATCAACAAAAACACATCACGAAAATATTGTACATCAACAATAACACCCCTAGGAGCCAACTGAACCATTCAAGCATCTTTTTCGTGGGTCCTAATGACCTATTGATCTCTTGAAACTCTAGATGCATGCACAACCCTGCATGCCTACATCTAGGAGGCTCTGAATGCATGCACAATTTTGAATGCCAATGTCTAGGGACTAAATTACCCAGTGTTGTGTGGACTTCCATGGGATTTGAGCCACTTTTTTAGGACCAAAAATTCATGACAAGTTCAGAGATGATTTGTAGCAAAAGAACAATGATGCTGAAGAAATTACATCAACAAGGACTCATCTGGACCCCTACTAGCCATGACACGAATTTCGTCAAACATATCACAAATATGGAAACTACATGTGTAAAAACAAATATGAAGATAGGGGTTTTGTACTTACCTAAGAATCGCTAAGAATAATTTTTCTATTACATCATTCACTATAATATCATCTATTAGGTCATAGATACATTATTTACTGATTTGCTAAAGAAAACATGAGGACATCCATACATCATCAATATCAGAATACATGCTCATAACCAAAAAAATAACAACAAAAATACCATGAATACATCAACCATAGAATCCACATATACATCAATAAATTTACACATTAAATACAAAGGGTGTGAATTTCTCATTAATGAATATAAAAACCAATCGGGGATGTGAATACCACGTTCCACCTGACCATAGGTTGGCTGAGCCAAATATCTTTTCAGCCAATCACCCCCATGCCATATTCCAAGCATGAATGTGGAACTTATAACCAACCAGAAAGAAGCAAACAAGTATGAATGCTACCAGAATTCTTCACCTACACCGTGAGGAATTTTAGTTCCTCCTATTCTCTCAGGCTTTACTGTAATCCGCAGTATGATTCAGTGATCACTACGCCCTACAAGAAGATCCACTCTCCAGGATTTATTGTACATCCCATCCCAGGACTAATAGGCCCAATGGAGATAAATCCACCTCTTGGAATTATCGTATATCTCTCCATTTACCAACAAGGATTCCTAGCCACATCGAGGCACACAATCTTGGCTTTACCGCAACCCACAGTTTGCTCAGGGGTTACTAGGTCAGTTGCTTGACCATGATCCATAGTCTGGTTCACAAACCACTAGGCCATGTGTTTTTCATTTCTGAGATCCACCTCACTTAGCTTCGAATCCATCCAGAAATCTAGCTCATGTGAAGTATGAGAACCCATTTCATCAAGGCTATTCGGAAATGGGAAGGCTAGGCTAAAAATATTGTCACACCTAGAAAAAATCATGCCATGAAAGAAAATAACCAAATGGAATACACGCATGCAAGATCTAGCAAGGAAATAACACATACAAATAAATACCTGCAAAGAGTCATGTCGTAACTGCTTGGTTATGCTCTTCCTTTATTTCTCATTCATTCTTCTTACTTCCTTTTCCTTTGTTTCTCCAATGCCAAATTTCTGCAAGAAAACTCTAAGTGTCCAAGAGTGAGAGAGAGAGATAAAATCATGAGAGAGCTCCAAAACTGAACTAACAAAAGGTACCAACTGATCCTAAAAGCATTTTTGTTGATGAAACCTATATTTTATTCATCTTCCATTTTTTTCCTTAATCTCCCCCTAACATGCAACATGTGACCTTTCATCTCCCTTTTCTCATAATTTGCATTATTTTTCATAAATAAATGTGCCAAATATGCCATTTTTATTTCCAAATACTTTTCCTTTGACTTTTCCAATTTCCTTAGCCATAATAAACCAAATGAACACCCAATAGGGTGTTTTTCCCAACATTCATCTTGGAATACATGTCCCATCAACCATGGTTATTATTTTTGCAAGTTGTTAAATTTTATTACATGGAATTTTCATGTGGGTGGTTACAAAACCCTCCCCCTTTCGGGACACCATCCTCGGTGTTCAATCACACATATACATTAGCAAAACCATTGGAAGAAGACATATTTATCATGGAGCTTTATATCATAGCTCGATGCAGTATTTACAACGATCACCCCGCTAAAAAGAAACCCATCATCAAAACATAACAACATGACATCATAAAAACATGATAATTATACTGACATCACACCCATATCGCTTACATGGGGGCTTCGCTCAATAAATCTATGGAATATCACATGTGTCCATTACATACTAAAAAATACCCTTAAATTGACTACATATTGGAAAATACCTCTAAAAATAACATTATTTAACTCCATACCAATACACACCTTCCCATTTTCAAAATACCTAATTTCACTAGATATGGTAGGTATCCATTTTTTCATTAATTTTTTTATACCCATTTATATTTTTTCATTAACTTTGAGCTCCATTTTTTATACCTACCAATATAAAAACCCTTTATCCTCTATATATCCCAAAATATATTACATTAATTTTTCCTCAATAATTATCCCCCAATATGAACCCACGTGGTATGGTATTGCTCCCCTAGTGAAGCCTCTGTGATCTCTTATTGGAGCTTTATAACATAGATCATGGTGTTATTTACATCCATAGACATATGTACATATACCCAAATATCACATCAAAACTTATATCAAAACACTACCAAAACATATGCCAAACATATACGAACATCAAATTGATACTGCTTTGCCTCAAGTGACAAAAAAATATTTATACATAGCCCACATCTGATATGTCATCTCCCATGTAGCTTTATTGGCCCAAAGTAATTCCATTTCACTTTAACTTTCTCTATTGCTCGATTCCATAGCATGAACACCTTTTTCTACAATATACATATAAGCTCCAACTGGAATTCTCCATATGGCTCCACCTACCACACATACCATTTAATCACATGATCAACATCTTTAACATATTTCTTAAGCAATGATATATGAAAAAAATCATGGAATTTCACTGTGGAAGGCAGTGCAAGTCGGTAGGCTACTGGTCCGATCCTCTCAATAACCATGAAGGGTCCACAAGACCTTAGTGCCATCTTGGCACATAATCCAATCTCCAATGAGATCTTCTTGGGCTTGTTACACAAGACCACATGTTCCGTAACATGAAACTCCTCAAATATCATATTTTGGTCTGCATATCATTTCTGTCTATCCTACATTTCTTTTGAGTTCTTCTCAATCACCTACATTTCTTGCTCCATCTCGGCCAACATGTTTGTTCCAATAAATACCCTATTAGCCAGATCACTCTAACTAATGGGAGTGTTGAAACTCCCACCATATAATTCCTCAAATGGACTCATCCTCAATTATTCCTAGTACCCGTTTTTGTAGGAAAACTCTACCAATGGAAGATATTCTTCCCACTTTTGTTGTTGATGCATCACATACATTAGTCTTTAATATATTAAACTTAGTGTTTAATATATTATTCATAGGATTTATAATATTATAATTTTATAATATCAATTTATTAATATTACCATTTATAATCTTAATATTAGGCTTTAATACATTAAACTTAGGGTTTAATATCTTAGGGCTTATAATATTTATTTTAGGGTATATATTCCTAGGTTTAATACATTAAAGTTAGGGTTTAATATATTGATATTAGGGTTTATCATTATTATTTTTGTATGTGAGAGGAAACCAAAAACCTTCCTCACACAATAAATACCAGCAAATATTTGGAGGTTTATGCCCTATCCTCTTTGATGTAAACTCGGTCACTACAAGGGGATTTGAGGCTAGGTTTTCCTTGTTTCCACAATTTCACAAACTTAGAATTAGCTATTTCAGTTTCTAGCCTAAGAAATCAGGATTTAAAATATTGATCTTAAGGTTTATAATATCAATCTCATGGTTTATATTTATATGGTTTATAGTATTAATCCTAAGGTTTATAATTCTAGGGATTAATATATTGAACATAGGGTTTATGAACTTTGGGTTTATTATATTGGGTTTTAGAATGTTAGGTTTTAGTATTATTATGTTGGAATGATACAAAAATATGTCCAATATTACATTGTGATAACCATTTTCTCAATGTGACATTCAATCTCACAAACATTTCGCAATGTTACATTACATTGCAATTTATTCAATGTCGCATTTTGAATTTAGAAAATTGGGGTTTGATAGTAGTTTTTTCAATATTTAGTCTATAAAAATAAAGTTCATTATCGCTTCATAATTTACAATATTAGGTTTCATAATATTAATCTTAGGGTTTATGATAGTTATGTTAGGTTTTATGATATTTATGTTAATAATAATACAAAAATATATCCAACGTCATAATATGACAAAGATTGTCTCAATGCGACAGTCAATCTCACAATCACTGTCACAATGTTACATTACATTGTAATTTATTGAACGTCACATTGCAACATAACAAAATTGTGGTTTAATATAAGGGTTTATAGCAAGAGTTTTTAGTATTAATCTTAATGTTTAATATTAATCCTACGGTTTATAATGTTAATCTTAGTGTTATAATCCAAGGCTTTAGTATATTACACATAGAGTTTACTATATTAATCTTAGGTTTTATAATAATAATCTAAATGTTTATAATATTGGGTTTTATAATGTTAGGGTTTATCATTTTGGTTTGATAGTAGGGGTTAATATTGTGAAATGTATCCATCATTGCATTGTGACAAATGTTGTTTCAATGCAACAATCAATCTCACAATCATTCTCACAATGTTAAATTATATTGCAATTTATTCAACATCACATTGCAACATTACAAAATTGGGATTTAAAATTTGGATTTATAGTATTATGTTTTGCAATATTAATCCTATGTTTTATAATATAAATATTGGGTTTAATAATCCTATGGTTATAATCTTAGGGTTTTTAATATCCCGTTTATAATCTTAGGTTTATAGTATTGGGTTTACAATCGTGGGGTTTATCATATTGTGTTTATAATATTGGGTTTTATAATATTAAGGTTTATAGTACTTATTGAGTTTGTAATATTATGTTTATAATCTAAGGGTTTATCATACTCACTTTACAACCCTATGATTCATAATATTAATCCTATGGTTTAATATTATTTATATGGTTTAAAATATTGATCTTAGAGTTTACACTGTTATTCTTAGAGTTTAAAGTTAATTTTATGGTTTATAATACTAGTCCTAGGATTTATAATTTTAAATTTAGGATTTATATAATGTTATGTTTAGATATTACATTTCTTGGGTTTAGCATATTAAACTTAGCATTTAATATTTTAGTCTTAAGATTTATAATATTTAATTTTGTAATGTGAGTATTTTATAATGTTAAGAAATTAATTTTAAGGTTTATAATATTAATCTTAGGATTTAATATATTAAAGTTAGAGTATAATATCTTATGGTTTATAATAATAGTCTTAGGGTTTAGTATATTAAAGTTAAGGTTTAATATATTAACATGAGGGTTTATAATATAAATTTAAGGTATTTTAATATTAATCTTAGGGTTTATTATATTGAGTTTTATAATGTTATAATATTACATCAGGGTTTAATATTATGATGGTGGAATGATACAAAAATCTATCAAACGTCACATTGTGGCAATGATTGGTGATAATAAATCTCACAATCATTTTCACAATGTTACATTAAATTGCAACTTATTCAATGTCACATTAAGACATTAAAAAAAATAGGGTTTAATATTAAGGTTGTCAATAATGGGTTTATAAAATTAACGTTTAATATTGGGTTTATAACATATAATAATAGGGTTTACAATAATTTTTTTTTTCTAAATTAGGCTACATCTATTATATCATACAGTTCCAAAAATTACATGTCTCGTCCTCTAGAATTGGCAAGCCAATTCCGGAGGGAAGTTTCAGTATCAAAAACTCAAAAAAGGGGCTACCCCAGAAGAGGAAACCAACCCAAGAGTAGAGCAAAGAGAGTTGATAATGAGTTGCCCATAATAGGGAACCATCTTGACAAGTTATAAGTTTAGGACAGAACCAGAACACTAGACAAAACCAGAACACCAGAAACCTTGAAATAACAATATGATGTCTGGAAAAAGAGATGAGAACCAAAACATTAAGCTTATGGAGAGCTATCATTATTTTCTGGAGGGTGGAGTGGATCTTCCACAGTCTTGAATGCATAATTTGACTTGTTCTCCTCCTGCTTGGACACGTGGACCATAGACGGAGGGAGAAGTAGCACTTGGGCATCAGGCAAAATGGAGGAGGCCGCATGAGTGTCAACATCCACATATGTTCCTTCTTCGTCCAAGCTTGAACTATCATGGTCCCTGCTTGAAGCGATCTGCACTGGCAAGGCCTTCATTTTTCAGGGGGAGAAAGCAGGAGCATACGAAATGGTGGACTTGAGAGGTATTTTCATGGGGTGGAGGCTGGAGCCAGAGTCTTCATAATGAGAATTCGGAAGGTGGAGAGATAGTTGGGCAAAGAGAGTGATGGGATCAAGTATTTTTGGCTCCACCTAATCCATAGAGAAATTCACCGTCCTTCCCGCAGAGGCCGAGGTGGGAGGCTTGAAGGGAAGACCACTCTTCTGTGGATGGTGGAGGAGTGGGACTGAGAAGAAATCTGAGTCGAAGGAGAATCCACTGGAGAAAATGGGGTGTTGTAATCCAAGTCTAGGCTAACAAAGGGGCAAGGAACATAGTAGAAGAGCCAAGGCTTGGCGGAGACATTAGGTGCATCTGTGCAGAGCTGAAGGGAGAGGAAAATGGTGAAAGAAGGAGTCGGGGTGGCAGATTTAAGGGCCATGGGAGGTGGCCAAGGCAGGATGAACAAAGTTAATGTGCAATAGACAAATATTAGTTTAGAGGACATTGTTGGGACTCTGGTAGTGGTGGCAAGTAAATGCCCCACGCTCTGACATTTAAAACATCTTGGGCGGCCATGTGCAGGCACATGGGGTGGACAAGTGCCCTGCCACCTAGCGTCCAAGTGGCTCCTTTTATTAGTGTCTATCACCCACATCCGAGATAATAGGGTTTACAATATTAATCTTTGGGTTTATAATATTAATCCTTGGGCTTAATATTAATACTAAGGCTTATAATGTTTTCTTAGGGTATATTATTAATCCTAGAATTTATGAACATAATGTTTATAAAATTAATATTAGGTTGTATAATATTAATCCTAGTGTTTATAATCCTATGGTTTATAATATTAATTCTAGGCTTTAGTTTTAATCTTATGATTTATAATACTAGTTTAAGGGTTTATAATCCTAAGGTTTAATACTGTTAAATTGGAATTGTACAAAATTCTATCCAACCTCACATTGTAACAAACATTGTCTTAATGTGACAATAAATTGAAAATTATTATCACGATGTTGCATTACATTACAATTTATACAATGTCGAATTATAACATTACAAAATTGGGGTTTAATATAAGGTTTAATAATAAGTGTTTTTAATATTGGATTTATAATATTAGGGTTTAGTATTGAGCTTATACTTTTTAATATTAGGGTTTATAGTATTAAACTAAGGGTATGTAATATTAATCCAAAGGTTTATAATCCTCGAGATTATAATATTAATCTTATGGTCTATAATATTAATATTGGGGTTTATGATGTTACATTACATTGCAATTTATTTAATGTCGCATTAAGACATTGCAAAATTGAGATTTAATACTCATATTTTCAATATTGGGTTTTGTAATATTAAAGTTTAAAATTAGTTTTATAATTTATAATATTATAATTAATAATATTAATAATAATTTTTATAATATCAATCATATCGTTTAATATTAATTCTAATATTTATAATATTAATCTTAGCATCTATAATATTAATCCTAGGGTTAATAATATTAACTCTATTAATTAGCGTTAATTGGAGGGTTTATAATATTAATCTTTTGGGTTTATAGTGTAAATACATCGATTTTATTACATTTTATAATATTAATATTAGGAGTTATAATGTTACATTACACATGGGAGCTTCAGTGAGTGGTGGGGCAATAACATGTCCGTTCATATTGGGGATTTATATTGACAAAAAATGGCATAATATATAGAACGTATACTACAGAGTAAAGGGATTTTAAATGTTGTGTATAAAAAATGGAGCTCAAAGTTAATGAAAAAATATAAAGGGATATAAAAAAGGTTAATGAAAAAATAGATACCTACAATATCTAGTGAAAGTAGGAGTTTTTTAAATTGAGAATGTCTATTGAGTTCGTATTAGTAGGGGGTTAAATATAGTGATTTATAGAGATATTTTACAATATATAGTAAAATTAAGGGTATTATTTAGTATGCCACGAACGAAGGTGATACATGAGAGGTTCATTGAGTGAAGCCCCACTCACGTTGCAATTTATTCTACCTCACATTGTGACATTACAAAATGGGGTTTAATATTAAGTTTTTCAATATTGGGTTTATAATATTAATCCCAAGGGTTTATAATATTAATCGATTGGGTTTATTAGGGTTCAAAATATTAATTTAAGTGTTTATAATATTAATCTTAGGATTTATAATTTTACATTAGATTGCAATTATTTAACGTCACATTGCAACATTACAAAATTGGGGTTTAACATTATGGTTTACAATATTTTGTTTAGAATATTAAGATTTAATATTTCACTTTTAATTTATAATATTAGGGTTTATAATAATAATGTTAGGAATTATAATATTATTCCTTGGGTTTAATATTAATCATAAGGTTTATAATATTCATAATCCCTTCAGTTTATAATATTAATCTTGATTGATATAATATTAATACTTTGGGTTTATTAATTCCTTAAATTTATAATATTAATAATCCATTAATTTTGTCAATCAATTGAGTTTATAATATTAACCCCAATGGTTTAAAATATTAATCATTTGTGTTTATTAGGGTTTATAATATTAATCTAAAGGTTTAAAATATTAATTATATGGTTTATAATGTTAAACTATATTTGCAATTGATTGAGTTTATAATATTAGCCCTAATGGTTTAAAATATTTGAATTGCAAGATTACAAAATTGGACTTTAATAACAAGGTTTACAATATTATGTTTTTAATTTATAATATTAGGGTTTGTAATATTTATGTTAAGGTTTCTAATATTCATGTTAAGGTTTATAATATTAATTCAAAGGTTTATCAATCTCTTAGGTTTATAATATTAATCTCAATGGTTTAAAATATTAATCACCTATGTTTATTAGGGTTTATAATATTAAGCTAAGAACTTATAATATTAATCCCTGAGATTTATAATATAAAAATCCATTTGGTATATTAATCTCTTGGGTTTATTAATGTTTTAGGTTTATAATATCAATCCCTTAGTTTTATTAATATCTTGGGTTTAATATTATTCCTTTGGGTTTATAATCACTTAGATTCATTATTAATCCACTATGTTTATTAATAATATTAATATCTTGTGTTTATAATATTAATAATCCAGATCACAAAAAGTGTTCATGTACATCATGGACCACAAAAGACTTAGATCAAAAATTAATATTCCATTAAATTTCTAATATTAATCCCTTAAATTTACTAATACCTTGAATATTTAATATTATTTTATTAAGTTTAATATTACCTTTTAGATTTATAATATCAATAATTATTTTGTTCTATTATATTAATGATAATATTATCATATTATTATAACATAATAATATTAATAATAGTAATTATTATTATTAAAAATATTAAATTCATATTATTGATACATTGTGAACTTCTACCTAAAAACTACAATTTCAATGATTTCTTTATAATTCTAACTCTATCCCATGAATGCGGCAACTTAAACCAATAAACTCAATTACTATATATTGACAATGAATATGTAAAATTCAAGAAAATTCGGAGTAGTTGTAAGCAATAATAACATTTATGTTACCTCCAAAATAAGTAATGGATAAATATGCAACTAATACAATATCTTGCCATCCCAACTTAGCACACAAATGGGATAATTGATTTTTAATTCATATTTACAGGTTCAGAGCATGATAAAGCTCTTCAATGTAGTTGCAATGTTACGAGGCCCAAACTTGTCATCAGCGGCCCATAGTTGCGAGGATATGTTATGAGGCAAGAGGGCCCGCCAGTCGAACATGAATGTCACGAGTAAAAAAATTACAAAGAGCAACAACAATAAAAAAATGTCTAAGAGGAGTAACTGCTCAGTGGAAACCACTATATATTATTCATTACATATGGTCATGTTAGTAAACATAACTTACATCTTTTGTCCTTGGAAGGTCTGGCCGGCCTACCAATTTGCATTAGAGACCTCAATGGAAGTGTTCATTTTTTCATCGCTGGTAGACACGCTGCCCATATAATTGGTAATTGTTATACCAAATTTGTCCCCATCTATGGCTCATTGATTGCCAAATAGTGTTGGAACCTTTGATGGAAACAACCACCACATCCCCTGCACCTCCTATGGTGGTAATGAGCACCGCAATGTAATATTTGGTTGTAGCCTGAGTGATTATGAATACAATTCCTGTTGTCCTCACACAGGGTCCTTTGTACACATTAACATTAATTTTGAATCGTAGTCTTTCATTCAAGTTACCGTGAACTTCGTAAAAAAAAATAATCGAAACGTAGAGGATAACGTTGATAAAAGCAGAAAAACATTAATTACCTTCGAAACATTATGGGAACAATGCCACCATTGTAAATAGAAATCTGTTCAAAACCAGGTAGAGACACGTCGAAGTGTTGGAGAGGTGAATTGCACTAGCCTCCTTTATCATTAGCAAGAGAATTGTTTAGTGGGCATAAATTAGTAGCTATAACGGTGACAGTACTGCCAGGTAAACACCACTGACGATCGTTCTCATAATCACACTTCAGTTCATAGCAGGCACTACAAATACATCCATTGTTGAAAAGTGAATTGCTCAGGGCAATAGTGTTTGTCCCGTACCCTTCGCTATACAAATTTTCGTATCCGCAGGCACCACATGCCAAAATTACACCATGCAAATACTTAGCTAATATCTAGTATTACACATACTGTTCATAAAAACAACAAAACCGCCAAATTCAATTGAATGTACTTGAGGTTATAACTATCCTCATAGACATTCAATGGTTTTCAAGCATGGTAGACTTACTCATTGTGCCTGACACATCACTGCCACCGTAAAAATTCACATGTGTTGATTGCCAGCTACCATGTAATGCATAAGCTGCAGCGGCTATCCAGCATAAACTGAAAAATTGACAAAAGAGGAGAAGCAGAAAACAACAGAGAACGAAATGAATTGCTAGAGAAACACACACACACACACTGTCCAAATTTATTAAAGTGAATTATTTATACATTCAATTAGATGGTTATGCAGAAACTGAAGTAGTTATGTAGAAACTGAAACTAAAACTAGTTCGAAACTAAATCGTTAACACTCCCCCTTAATTTTGAGGGTTACAATTTTTTATTCCCAACTTTTGACATTGAAATTAAAAATTTTACTTTTCCTAGGAGTTTTGTGAAAATATCTGCTAACTCCTCCTTGGAACCATAAAATTTGAGAACAATATCACCATTCTTGACGAGTTCATGAATGAAGTGAAAACGAGTGTTGATATGTTTTCACTTTTGATGAAATACATTGTTCTTTGATAGGGAAATAGTGGAAGTGTTGTCACAAAGGATTGAAATAGTTTCATTTTCTGTGTATTCGAAGTCAAAGAGAAGTCTCTTTAGCGACATTGCTTGACATGATGCTGAATTCACTGCAACATACTCGGCCTATGTTGAAGATAACACAAATATGGGCTGCTTTTTGGATGACCACGAGATCAAATTTCTTCCAAATAGAAAAGTATAGCCAGAAGTGTTTTTTCGATCATCAATACATCCTGCATAATCACTATCTATATAACCAACAAGCTTACTGTCTGTAGAGGCTTCATACGATAAACCATAAGTAGATGTACCTACAATGTATCTTAACACCCTTTTTCCATCTTTCCAATGACAATCTTTAGGAGATTCCATAAACCTGGAAATATAAATAGTTGCAAATGCTATATCATGTCTTGTAGCAGTAAGATACATAATACTACCAGCAAGTTGCTTATACAAAGTTTCATTAACAATAGTACCCACATCATCTTTACTTAACTTTGTACAAACTTCAATAGGAGTATCCACTAGTTTACACCTGTCCATCTTTAAAAATTTCAAAATGTCAGTAGCATACCTCTGTTGACTCATAAACATACCATCGTGTGTTTGTTTCACTTCGATACCTAACAAGTATCTCGTTAATCCAATATCTTACATTTCAAATTAATTTTTCATTGCAACTTTAAATTCATCTAACTTCATGTTACCTGTATAAATTATGTCATCAACATAAAGACAGAGTATCAAAATATTACCTTGATGATCATTCTTGATATACAAAGTGGGCTCATGGTCGCTCCTTCTAAAACCATTATTCAACAATTAATTGTCTATTCGGCTATACCAAGCTCTTGGAGCTTTCTTCAAGACATACAATGCTTTCTTCAACTTGTACACCTTATGTTCTTGATTTTTTATTTCAAAACCAGGTGGCTGATCAACATACACTTCTTCATTCAAAAAAGTAGATTTTACGTCCATTTGGTAAATAGGTCACTTGTTTTGTGCTGCAATAGCTAATACAAATCGAACTATATCAATTCTTTCTACATGTGCAAATTTTTCACCATAATCTATGCTAGGTTGTTGTGAAAAACCTTTGGCAACTAATCTTGATTTGTGCTTATCAAATTCACCTCTCTCATTTAACTTGGTTTTAAAAACCCATTTGACACCAATAGAATTATTATCATCAGGTAAATTAACCAAATCCCAAGTTTGATTTCTTTCAATAGCATTGATTTCATTATTCATTGCATCCACCCATTCTTTTTCCTTTATAGCCTCTTCAAAAGAAGTAGGTTGAAATGAAAGAAATGAAAAATTTACAATATCATCAACATCGTCTTGTGCATAAATATCACTTAAGTTTCTCATTTTAGGATTATCAGAATCAGACTCAAAAGATGATGAACTACTATTGGTTTTGTCTTGAACCTGTAATATTGGAGTGCTTCTTGTAGGTGCTTTATGTTCATCTACGATAATAAAAGGATTAGGAAAAGTATTGTTCTCCATTTCATTCCAAGACTTGTCTTCTAGAAATTTCACATCTCAATTTACGAAAAACTTCTTAGTTATAGGATTAAACAATCTGTATGTCTTAGATTGATCATTATATCCTATAAAAATATACTTTTCGCTCCTATCATCAAGTTTTTTCCTTAATTTTTCTAGAACATGAGTGAAAGCAATACAACCAAATACATGAAAGTGTGAAACAGATACCTTTTGTCTACTCCATGTTTCTTCAGGTACAAAACTTTGAACACTGGAAGTTGGTGATATTTTCAAGATATATAATGAACATGCAACCGCTTCAGCCCATAAAACTTTAAACAAATTTCATGTTATGAGCAAATTTAGAGCCATATTCATAATTGTCTGATTCTTTCTTTCTGCGACTCCATTCTGCTGCTGAGTATAATTGGTTGTCGTTTGTTTTTTAATACCATGTTGTTTGCAAAAATCAATGAATTCATTAGATTCATACTCACCTCCTTTATCAGACCTCAGAACTTTAATAAAATTTCCACTCTGTTTTTCAACCTCAGCTTTGAACTCCTTATTTATATTTGATGAAATACACTTAAATTTTCCTGCTAAAATCATCAATGAAAGTAAGAAAATAGAGACTGCCAGCAACTGATTTTTCTTGCATTGGACCACACATCTGTATGCACTAACTCTAGTTGTTCTTGGGCTCTATTAGAGGTTGAAGCAAAAATATCTCGCTTATGTTTACTCATTATACAACTTTTACATGAAGAGATATGATCAGACAAAGCAGGAAAACCTTTCACCATAGACTGTCTTTGTAACAAACTCATACCTTTTATAGGTAAATGACCATATCGCAAATGCCACAGATCAGAGTGAGTTGGCGTTGAAACATTATGTGAATTCAACTTCTCACTTTTCAACTGTAATTGATACAACCTGTTTTTTGTCATAGGAATGTTTACAACAAGAGACTTATGTTTATCAACAATCATGCAAGTAGTGTTGTGAAAGCTAACATCATAACCATGTGCATCTAACTGACCAACACTCAACAAATTATGATTGAAATTAAGTATATAATAAACATCATAGATATTCTTTAGAACATTTTTTTTGGTTAAGACAGGTACAACACCTTTTCCTAAAGCTTTAACCTGGTGATCATCACCCAAACCAATAGAAGAACTGAAAGATGTATCAAGATGTGAAAACAAATCACTATGACCAGTCATATGATTACTACATCCATTGTCTACCAACCAAACATCTTTATTAGGTACTTGCACAGTGACTTGGCATGCCAAAAATAAAGCATCTAATGTTTCACATTCAATTTTTATGACATTGGCTTTGTTTTTACTTAAAACATAATGTAATTTGCGACATTCAGATTTATAATGGCCATATTTTTTGCAATAGTGACATTGAATTTTTTATTTCTCTATCCACTGACGACCATGATTATTTTGAGATTGCTTTGAATGTGCCTTAGTTACCTATGATCTATCATCAGATTGAGACTGTCCTGTACCTTTTCGTCTCCTGCCATGAAAACCTCTACCTCTACCTCTATCCATAGAAGCTTTAGATTTGAAAGCATGCTCTAAGTTACTAACATATAAATTAATTATTGCTTCATGAGCCAACAAAGAACCAATTAATTCTTCCATAGATAATTTTGTTAATTCTCTCGATTAAAAAACAGTAACAATCATATCAAATTTTTTAGGCAAACATATAAGAATTTTTTCAGCAATTCTTTGGTCGTCAAGTTCTTCACCATTTATCCGAAGTTGAGTAACAATACCCATAACTTTACTCATGAATTGATCAACTATTTCTGATTCAGTCATTTTAAGTGTTTCAAATTGTGTTCTGAGAGTCTGTAATTTTACCATTTTTACTTTATCATTTTCTTGATAAGCAATCTTAAGTATATTCCAAATTGATTTAGCAGTCTTAGTAGCAATAATTTTAGGAAAAATAAGGAATTTAAAATGCACGACTTTTCTCTACCTTCTTTCTGTTTAATTTCATAAAATTGTTTTTTTGGGCAGTAGTCATATCAGCAATTGCATTTTCCATGTTCTATGAACCTCAACTCTACTGATTCCCAACACCCTAAGCCTTGTAAGAATGCTTGCATTTTAAGACTCCAAAAAACATAATTTTTTCCACTAAATAAAGGTGTAGGAATCGCAAACTGACTTGATGAAGCCATGTTAAAAAAAAACATTGGTTTAAAGCTTAAAAAACAACAGCTCTCTAAAAACTTCAAAGCCAATAGGGCATTTTCTTTTCCCCTAAACGAGAATCAAAATCAGAAAAACGAGAGCCTCAACCCAACATACTCTCGTAAATGTAAACAAAAACCAGCAAACAATGTTCACAACATCTGACCTTTCGGACCTTAACCAAGCAAGTCATGAAATGGAAAAACCTTCAAACCATTTAAATAGCACATCGTGAAGCTTCCTTACTCTGTTTTATGTTATATTTTTGGTCTTACAAATAATTGATTCAAACAATAGGGCGAGCATGAGCACACAATGAAAATATCACAGAGGAAGCATGTGAGCTCTCTTCAAACAATCGATGTCTCTTTCTCAATGGCTCTTTCGAGGAGAGTTGTGTCTTTCAAACATTCAACATCTCTTACACTTGATCCTTTCGCTCTCTATGCAAACAAATATTTTCTCGGTGGACAAAAGCCTTCGTCTGGAAGTCTACAACTAACAGGTCATTAACAGGTTGTCCCTTTCACCCATGTTAGCTCTGTCATCTTCTTCACATAGTAGCAAACAGGAAGGGAGCGGCTCTGCACACTTATATCCAGTGATAGTAAACAAGAAAACAAATCTGAACTTCCCTCTAGTTGCAGCAAGCAAGTCTTTAGCAACAAATCTCCAACAGTTCGCCTTTTCCAATGAAGAACCCCAATGCTCTAATACCATGAAAATTTGACAAAAGAGGAGAAGCAGAAAACAACAGAGAACGGAAGGAATTGCTAGAGAAACACACACACACATTGTCCAGATTTATTAAAGTGAATTATTTATACATGCAATCAGACGATTATGAAAAAAATAAAACAGATATGTAGAAGCTAAAACTAAAACTAATTCTAAACTAAATCGTTAACACAAACAAAACGTGCTCGCTAGCTGTAGAAGAGTCATTTCATTGCAAATTTCAAACACAGAAGAGTGATAAATGGTAGAAGACTATACGCGTACTAATCCCACTAAAAAAATCTGAATGTTGGAATTATGTCTATCAACCACCGCCATGAATGAGAAGCGGCAAAATTCCATCAATTTTGACGGTAGAGAAGAATAAGCAAGGATCCAAGAGCCCGAAGGATTTTTCACACAACCACAGCAAATAGAGTACCCAAGCCATCCTATGTGTTTATTGTTTTTAACCACCACATTGACTTACCTTTGCCCGCAGTGTGCAATCGCAAGTCTTTTGATTTACCATCTATGCCCTTTCACCATATGTTATTTCACCGCCAATGCGATATCCGAGGGACCTACCTTAACCTTACTGCATGAGTAAAAACATTGTTTTGCACCTCATTCCTTTACATTTCCGCACTTTGCACCTACCTTCATTTAAGCCGCACCGCAGGGCACACTTCGCATTGTTTACCACTTACCTTTCCACAGCCGCAAGTTAAGTTATTTGTCGTGTGATGCGATCGTGCTATCGCATTCGCAACCATTTGTGTTCACCAATTAGCGTCCGCAAGTTAACTTGTTTGTTTTATGATGCAGTGATGCCATCGCACATTGTGCCCGCCACTTTTTATGTTTACCCGTTTTTGTGCCAGTTAAAGTTTAAGACTGCCGATCTACGATTTGCGATGAGGAGCCGAACGCGATGAGGACTTAGAGCCAAAACACATAAAGTTTGAAGTCCGCCCTTTTTTTTTGAAGATTTGAATGCGTGCAAACTTAATGAAGATATGGGTCTTTTGACATCCCAAGGACAATTGGTCGTTGAACGTTAGTTCAGCCACTGAATTGCATTGATTAGATTAGGTTTTATAGGCTTCGGTCGTTTTGTATAACTAACGTAACTTCATTTGTTTTCAGTATGAGAGAGTATGAGAGAGCGTGATGGAATAGAAAACAACAATTTGTTCCTCTCGTGTGTAATATGCTATCTGTGTGTATGAATGTTTTATTTTCGCAATTTGTTGTAATTTATGTGTTGTGGAGAAACACATTTTCCTTTGTCTCATTGTATTCAGAAATT
The DNA here is from genome assembly GCA_034641835.2 of Pinus albicaulis. Lineage (NCBI taxonomy): Eukaryota > Viridiplantae > Streptophyta > Pinopsida > Pinales > Pinaceae > Pinus > Pinus albicaulis. The sequence goes on along the minus strand of CM076574.1, from coordinate 1,070,136,173 downwards.
TCAACAAGAACGCGAGATATCTCAAATATATAAAATGAGAGGTGGACGAGACCTCCGATTTCTTGTATAAAACAAATGTGGAATTCTATGGGGCCCAAATTACCACAAGAATATGCAGACGTTAACAACAGTTCTGAAAGAGATATTACTATAATAACTTGTACATGCAACACACATTCAAACTAACTGTAGCAGCATCTTATCCCGCGAATTGGTGCAGATTATCCCGCGAATTGGGCCATCTGCACATGGGGTTGAGGTCTCTAAAATATTGTGAAGATGACCCCGATAATAATCTCCATCCTTATTATAAAGGACCATCGGAATGTCAAACAAGGGCGCTGAAATCCGTTTCAGCTTAGAATTCTACTACCAAAACTACAATGTATATAAATTCCTTGACAGTCAAAGTTGTTACTTGGTATCTACGAGTGTTTTTTAATATATTATGTGTATAAAAATATTTTGGTTTACATATTAAAAAACATCAAAAACATAATGCATTTGGTTTTTCATGGTTATGAAACAAAAACAATGGAAATGCAGAGAATGTAGATAAGAGCCAGTCGCGATCAACTGTTTCAACGGCCCACAGTACTGGACGATACGCGGAAAAGGTCGGAGAAGGAGGTCGTGATATTTAGCTTTCCGTATTCTATTGGTTTGTTATATGTTAGGAACGTTTTCTGGCATTTATTTCGGCTTTAATTTGGGCAGAGTTAGCTGGAATCATAAGGTTGAAATTGAGTTTTAATTTTTTTACAATTATAATTATAATACTAGTATTTTAAAATAGTAAATAACAAAAACATTTATTTTAAAATTTCACAATTCAAACCAAAATTTTCAAAACATATAACATTTAAAGAAGTCAATCTATTTATTTAGTTTTTCACGGTCTTCATGCCGGCCCAGACGTGCTAACGTCTCCACGAGAAGCAGGCCGTGGTGTTTACTTTTCTTATTCCAAGGGTGGCGAGCAGACGTTTACCCATGAGAAAATGTGGTACTGATAAATGGAATTTGGCGACCATGAAATTTTTCAATGAATGAATGGGTAAACTTTTAATGAATGAATGACTTGTTCACATTCAGATATTCACGTTCCATCGACCTGAAAACCTGGCAAAAAAAATTTATTACGCAAATTCACTATTTAGATTCTTTATGATTCCTGAAGAAAAATATCTTCTCTGAGTTCTAGCGAGGGATTGGGTTGGTGCTTTGCCCGTGGGATTCCTTTAAAAGGAAGAAAAACATTTTTTCCATTTTGTAAAGAGCGATTGGGTCGATGCCTTGCCTATCCGATTCCTTTAAAATAGGAAAATTATTATTTCAATTTTGTAGCGAAGGATTGGCATTGCTCTAAAGGTAAGAGCACAAAAAAGGTCCATATTTTTCATTTTTGGAGCGACGGATTGGGCTCTAACGCAATAGAAAATAAATATTTTTTTCGATTTCCTAGTTTAGGCCGTCTTCTCATGCATGCGTATAGCATATATTGAACTTTTGCATTAATTTTTTTATAAAAGACTTGTTTGCTTTGGAGCGGACTTTGTTCATCAAACTAATTTTAAAATGGTGCTACTATTTAAATCATTAAAAAGCAGGCACTATCACATATTTCTATTTTGACTTCTTTTAAAAAACTTTTTAGCATGGAGCATACCATTGAGATCTGTAATTAAAAACAATATTTGTTATTTCTTTAATAGCTCGAGGTCCTTTTCCTCGCTGATTGGGAGAACGACATGAGTTTATTGTTCATACAATTTTCTTGGTACAATACTCAATGAATCATAAAAGGATAAAAGACATTGTTGTTGATTGGGATAATCACTTGATTTTTTTATTCGTACAATTTTTCGGGTACAAATTTGATCAGCGAAAAGCAATTGGAATATACTCAATACTCAATCAATTATAAACACAACTATATGTTGCAAAAAAAACGATGTAAGGAAATAGCATAGGAAAGAGTAGCCTAGAATAAATAAGATTGTTGCAGAGAAGGAGTCGCCATGAAGGAATGACACAAATTTTGCTTCCATGGACTTAGGCCGTGGAGGTTTCAAAGATATTAATGATAAGAGTTATCAACCAGAAAATTTTGTTATAAATTTTGAAATAAAAAATTGGTGGTGAAAACATATATGTAAACCAACATAATCTGTTCACACATATATATATATATATATTTTCTTATAGATATTGAAATAGAAAATTGGGGTGAAAATCCTTTGGTGATTAATAATCCTATGAACCAAGCATGAAATGGGCATGTAACTCATGTAAGATATTTTAAATGTACAATCTATCTAGCATATATGTAAATAAAGAGAATTTTTATTAACAAAAATACAGTTTACTCCAATTTCATCTACATATCCCAGTGCCAATTGCATGCTTATTAAAAATTGTATGTAATTTTAATATGGAAATTTTTTTGGAAGGAGATAGTGTTCTTTATGTTATGGTTTATTATCTGAAATACAAACTTGGTTTACTCTTTCTCTATATACATAAGAAAAAAAAGATACTAAGTAAATTCACAAATTTAAATTATAGTTTTATATTTTATAATTACAAATCTAGTTTCTTGTTAAAATATTTTACATATCTTAGGTTATTCTAAATTGATCAAGAGTATAGAATTTTTAGGGTGGTGTTTTATGTGCCCTAAAATTCCCATGAGCCCCATCACTATTTATGGGGTTCATTGCAACCTTGGATATATTATGTGAGTTGTTGTGATTTTTTTCTTGTGGTTACGTTTTAGTTTTGGTTTTCACCTAGTTATCATGATTCAAAACTTTGTTATCATTTTAGATCCTTATAGCATTAGATATATTTTGAGATAATGTGATTTTTTGTTTGTCACAATGATTGATGTTTTGTTTGTTACAATGATTAAAAAATCAGTTATTATTCCACAATATTGACTTTCTTTTTCTATGTTTTGCTTATGAACCCTTTAAAAAAACCAGAGGAACATTTGATTTTATAATGTGAACTTCCCAGCATGGGTGGGGGATTCAAAAATTGGAGAGTAAATTGAGTGGTTATTCTTAGAAATTTTTGTATAAGCTGGAAAATTTGGATGGTTTGTAGACAATATGGATTTCATAAAAAATATATTTTTTGAATTGTTTAGTGTCTCTGGCCACCATGCACATAATAGGATCCATTTCAACGGAGAACATGAATACCTCACTGTGCGGATGATAACTTGTGAGATCCCTAGTCATTTTCTTTGATTTTGGATCAAGTTCTAAACTAATAACTTCTGAAATACCTAGCCATTTTCTTTGATTGTGGATAAGTTATAAACCAGAATATACTCTTTCTTCAGAAGACTAAAATTATGTACTGAAAAACTTTGTTTAAAATTTCAGAATAAAAGTAATTTTAACATCATATAATATGAAAGATTATAAAGTAAAAAATATATAAGATTTTTTTAGCTACAATTAGGTAATTAAAGAATTCATCATTATTGCTGAAGATTAAAAAAAAGGATCACATATTTAAAAAAAACCATTATTAATTTAATTTTTTTGTATATTAATAAATACTACTCATGAATAATAAAACAATTGTAACATAAATAATATATAAGAAAAACTATGTATATTTGGATGTATGACAATTTAGATACATTTTATTAAGTAAAATTTTAAAAGAATAATGGTTATAAACATTTGAAATAATTTTATTAAATAATTAGTTTATATCTATATTATTGGTTAGAGGGATCAATGAGGTTTTGATATCAAGACATTTCATCCCTCTTGGCAATTAATAGATCCATAGTTAGGCCATCTTAATTCCCCCCTTTAGATAAACTACATTCCACATGAATAACATGGGTCAATACCATGAGTTGTTTTTATAGTTTAGTATTATTTTATTTTATTATTTTTATTTTTTATTGTATCTTGACCTAGTTAAAATGTTCATTACATTATGTCAATATTTTTATTTAATTTACTTCTATTTTATTTATTTTTGTGTAATTTGACAAAGTCACCAAAACCTAAATTCAATCTAATTTATTAAAAAGAAAAAAAAAACTAACGTTATAAAACACATATATAAAACTATTTACTTGTAAATCTAATGACCTAAAACATTTCAATCCTCTAATATTTGATCCAATAGCTCAGACATGGATACAATGACAACTAGAGAAATATAAAACTATTTACTTGTAAATCTAATGGCCTAAAACATTTCAATACTCTAAAATTTGATCCAATAGCTCAAACATGAAAAAAATGACAACTAGAGAAATTATTTTCAAAAAGAAACACCTTACAATGAATAAATAAAATCATTATCATTGATTGGGAGAATCACTTGATTTTATTATTCATATAATTTTTCTGGTACACATTTGCCTACCATTACATTCGAGAGGAATCATTAATGGCAATTGGAATATGTTTAATAATCACGAACATTAAGCAAATAAAGGCACTAGAATTAAGGAAAGAAGATTCTTTTATATTGCTTACTAATTTCTATAATGAATGACTTATGAGATTGTTGATTTCTATAATGAATGACTTATGAGATTGTTGGAATATATATATTTTTTTAATTGATGGATGAAAATATTACGTTAATACATAACTATATTAAAGATGGTTAAAATGGTTATTATATGCCAATCAATATTATTTTCCATTTTGAAAAAATTAAGTGTATATAGGTCTACATGAATAGTTTTTAATGTGATTATTGTAGTTGAGATGTGGATGGGCAAGATTAGTATAAGATGGTTGATTATGGAATGCTTATTATATTATGATTTAATATTATTAAATATGTTGAAGCTCATATTGATATTAATGAAGGTTTATTATGGTTAGAATATAGTTTACTACAGAAGACCATGTTTATCCAAGTGTAAATATGATTTACAATGAAATATTATGATTGATTATGGTTGAACATTTAATATCTCTTTGTCGTTTTGATATTCGTTTTATTTAGACTGAATTATGTTAGTAAGAATGGTGGAAAAACCATGAAGTACATTGAAATATTTATGTAAATAATTTTTTTTATAAATAAATAAATGGATTGAAATTACTTGGGAATTAGACACTTGAAGATGATATTATTGTAGGAGATAACTCTTTCGTGATAAAGATTCTAGATAAGGCTCTAGAAAATATTTAATGGATAGTAGAGACAATTCATTAAATCGCTTAGCCGAGGAAAGATGCTAAGCTTGGATAAGAATCAAGCGACGTGGGAGAGAAGGATAAGCTTTTAAGGAAGAAGTGTAGGAAAGCGGACGTTAAGGAGCATAGAAGAAGGACATTGCTAAAGGAAAAAATTGTCATGAATGAAAATTATATACCTATTGAAGCGATCAAAAGAGAAAATGAATACCTAGAAAGCCTTATTCTTGTATAAATAGAGATATGGATTCTCTAAGAGTGATTCCAGGGATGGAACGAGTTCAATCTAAATAGTTCATTTAGGACTGAAAATGAGTGTGAGGAGGGTAGCAAGCAACAACCACAGGGATTTGAATTCAAATAATTGGAAGTGGATATGCCTATGAGGTTTGAGTATGAAAGAGAAAGGAAAAGAAATGTGAGTATAAACATTTAAGCGAGAAGATAGGTGAAACTTAAAACAACTAATGTAATTGAGGGGTCAATTTCCTAGAATGATGATATGAAGGCACTTGAGATATATTTTGCTTGCATTAAATTGTATCTGACTCATTCTTATATAGGTAGAGATAGGGAAATGACAATGAGTTAATTTTAAAAGAAATATAGAGAATGGACAAGAATTGTGCAAGTGATAAATACAAAATATACATATTGATACCAAAGCCTTGTCCATGCATACAAGTATTATGGAAGAAAAACAATGTTCCCTTGAGGAGGGAAGCGATTAAATAACTTCACTAAGTTAGGAGAAGAAAATTATTCCTGTGAGTGTCGGTAAACTAGATTATGTAAAAAATTTAGCTGTTAGGGTCGAAAGGGTAGATAGTATTGGAATCCATGGTAGTTAATTCACATGCAAATGATCCTTCAATTATGTGGTTAAACTAAAAAACTCCACATATTCTTAGTGACTAAATAATTCTAAGTGAAGAAAATAATCAATAAAGATTAACTCTATGATATCTAGGCAAATACGATCCCCTAGTAAAGATTCGTAACTATGACAATACAAAACCACTTGAGTTGCTATGTACATAGAATACAAGAAATAGAAATCTAGAGGTTGGGGCTTAGATCAAGATGAAATATAAAATTTCAAAAGTAATTTATGGAAAGATAAACACCCTAATTACAAGGTATCTAACATTATATAGTAGTTTGTACTAGTTCATGTGAATACATGCGATGAAGAGAAATATAATTAAACAAATGAAACAATAGTTATATAATAAATCACACGAATGAGGAGAAAATCACATAACTTTAAAGAAATATTATTAGTGACACCCACCATATCCTATAATCGAGGAATATAGAAATTCTCCAAAAAGGAAATCAAAGATGTCAATATTCGAAACAGTCCATTGAATACAAAAAAAATTGATATAACACAACATGCTAAGCAATGACATCAACGGTATAAATCAATTGTTAAAATAAATGGAAAAATAATACAATAATGAGTGGGGGCCTTGTAAGCATGAGGACTCTGAGATAGTTAGAAACATAGGTCTTTAAAAATATATAGTAACATTATAAAATGAGCCTTAAGGTGAAGTAGTAAGTCAGTAACTGTATTCACACTAAATAATTCATTTAGAAAACATAATAGGATTCCTAACTCTAATTAGTTTGTGCAAAAACCTTTGTCCATTAGATAAAAATCTGTATGTTCACACCCTCTAAGCAGCAGAGTGTAGGCGATGAGTCCAACCTGAGAGGGGAGAAAAAAATTAGTGTCAACTGAAAAATAAGAATACCATTCGTGGTGATTTCCATATAAGGAAAGATGTAAGCCTGAAAGCATGATTACCTGAAAGAAATAAAAATCACTGGGGATGAATATATATGTAAGAAAATGAAAAATGATACCTAACACTACAAGGAAAAGACCCTCTAGCTAATGTTTTTGAGGAACCCCTTATAAAAATAGCCTAGATATCTGTTTTTAGCGGAGTTCTATAGAGGAGGTTGGAGGGTGGATTTTTTTTTTTTTTCCCGGTGTGTTTCTCATCATAAACCGCACCGATGTGTTTAATTCACAATGCACACTACAAGAAAAAATGGCATTAGTGAGGGGCGAAAAATTTCACCATAATCTCATCGGTGATGGTCAAAAGAGCCTTCGTCACCAAAAACTAAACATCACCAAAGGTGGCATCGCTGAAAGTATAGGTGTTGTGGTGACATTGAAGGTTCGTCACCTATAATCATTTATAATGACGGATAGTGACCATCACCATTTCATATGAGCAATGGTGATGGAAAATAGCCTGAGTCACTAAAAAATTGAATGTCGCCAAAGGTGGTGTCACCGAAAGTATGTGTTGTGGTGACATTCAAGGTCCATCACGAATATTTATTATAATGATGGATAATGACCATCACCATTTCCTATAAAAAACAATCATTTATTGTGATGAAACTTCCATGGTCGTCACTATTGGTGCATATATATGGCAAAGTTTGTTGACTGTCACCATTTCATATTTAGTGAGAGTAAAAAAATGTCATGATAACTTCATTTGTGACTTCAAGGTCTATCACTAATAATGACTATAATGACAAACAATGACCCTCACCTTTTCATATCAACAACAACGATTTATAGTGACGAACCTTTCATGATCATCGCTATTGATCCATATATATGGTGGCATTATTTGACCCTCACCATTTCATATTTTGTGAGGGTCGAAAAATGTCACCATAATCTCATTGGTGATGGTCAAAAGAGCTACGTCACCAAAAAATGATCACCACAATTCCATACGAATATCAGGGCACAATGGAATTGAACCACCAACCTTCTGCTTGTAAAGAAGGTGCTCTTCCATTGAGCTAGCACCCTTTATAGAATTAGAATCATCACTAGTATTAAATTCATCCAACATGGACTTTGGAGATCCCACTAACATCTATGTTTCCATTGCCATGCCTGAAAATCATGGAGATCCCCGTCGATAGTAGAATAAGATGTGTGCCTGCTGCTCCAGAACACATTCCTTATTAACCATTCTTACCTCACAAAAACTAAAATGACAACACAATATCAGTACACACAAAACTCCATACCAATATATAATAATAATTTAGCTAATAAGTCTAAAAGATGTTATTAATTAATAAACTTTGTGTTTGGAAATCTTGTTTATTCAAATTTTAAAAAGACTACGTTGTACAACACTTATGTCTATTTATCCAGGCAATTATATCATAGCATATGTCACACAGTAGAAATTAAAGTACATAAAGTAAAAATACAAATTTTCTTAAGAAAATAGATTTAGAAAAGAGTTTTCAAAACTATATTTTTTTCATAAAAGCTTTAATTATTTGAACAACAAACTAGTCGGAGTTTGAAAATTAATATCATACATGAAAATAATATGACAATGGATAGAGTCTCTATTCATAAAAATATTAAACCTAGTCACTATTTCCATTGTAGATAACTAATATTTAGGCAATGGTCTAACATTTAGAGCTTATTAGCGGTGAAGACTCATGAATACCTTCATTTTTTTCCACTATATGTTGTGTATGTAGATCCAGATCAGATAACTTGCTATTCTCGGTTTCTACCCTTCAAGTACTCATTTCTAGCTCACCCATTAAAACGCAATTCTACCACTCCATTTGATTTTTTTTTGTCAAGAGAATTGACAGGAACTTCCCATCCTATGTTTCACAGCAATCAATAACCATCCATTAGTGATATAAAGAATAACATACAACCTAGAAAATTGAGATAAAGGTGTTCAACATTGATAGACTAATTTCCAAAGTGAGCAATAACAGTGTAATAGACATACAAATATCACGTGTCTTGAACATGAAAAAATCACCTAAATGGAACTAATTGGATTAAGGGACATGAAACAATCATTGCTACTAAGATGAGGGTCAGTTGGTCTTATCAGATAAAGTACAATAATTCCACCGAAATAGATTTAAGGTTTAAAGAGACTCCATAGTCTAGATACATTTTGAAGGAAATATAATGAGATTTCAATGTACACTCAAAATTCCAAAAAAGTAGAGAAAATAATATCCCCCAACTCCACGTTGAGAAAAGGGCATGAATATTACAACAAAGTATCAAATTTGGAGACAGGGTAGAAATACATATGAATTAATAGAATCATGGAAATAGTAGAATTTTATTTTCCTGGCCAGATAAACATCGTCTTACCTCCAAGTATTAAATTAATTATTCCAGATATATCAATGGCATGGAAAGAGTAGGGAAAACAAGATAAAATTTAATAGACCCAAGGTTCAAGGAAATGTTCAAAACATGAAATACAGAAAAAATGACCAAAAAATTGAAAGACATGGATTATAAGGACTCAGTAACCATCAAATATTTTTCTCATGTGCTTGCATTAAATCATCCCATTAAGAGCGATTTAGAGTAAAGTTACTAGGATCTAAATATTGATGCAGATCCATCAGATTTTTGAAAAGCTAAGATTGGGATACTGCAAGAGATACACCAAGGACAAAAATTGTGATAATATTTTTTAAATTCTTAAAAAACATATTTATAGTTAAGAATCAAAACCAATCATGATTCACAACATTAGAACTGATATCGTTAGATGTTGTCAACTAGAAACACAAGGGCTTTTCATATCACTGCTCAAGATTGAATCAGTTTGAAAAATAACATTCAATGTCTTATATTGGAAGTGGGGCAGGATTATCTTATAGAATATTATAAGGGGCTTAGGGTTTGAGTGGAAAAAAATTCCAAAACCCTATAAATGAAATGAAAAAACATAAAATTTCATCAATTTTTTCTTGGGATCCATGTATGATCGGGGTTGAATATTAGTGGATCCACCTCCAAAAATATGGAATTGCCTTGAAACAGTCTGGATACACCAATATGTATCCATATCTAGATCCAAAATGTGGATCTATGGATATAGTGTAAAGGCCCTGCGAATCCAATAACATAGGTTTTAGATCACCTAATATCATAGTATTTGAGTGAGCCCAACTATTGATCAATGTTGAATTTACTAGCTATATCCCTGCATTTACTATTTTGGGTAGCATGGCCATTGCATTGGTGGAATATGTGGCTCTCCGGGCCTACCATATGGTAAGTAAGGAGTCATTATAATGGTCATCCTAGAGTCATAGGAATTGAGTGAAACTGACCATTGATCAAGGTCAAATCAAATAGTCTCTTTGCATTTATTCATTTTGGACAACATGGGAATAACATTGGTGGAATTTGTAGCTCTCATAGACTTCCATAATTTGAGAAAAGGGTCACTAGGATGGTCACCCCTACTGCACATCTCAATATTTCAACAAATTCTCAACCAGTGTTTGTGCAATGAGTAAGAGTTGGCAATAATGGTGTTGTCAATGGCTCTACAAAAGTTCATCCCAAAGGTTAACAAAAAAATGAAAGTTTGTTAAATGAATTTCCTTGTGATATTGCATATTTTGAGTACATTATTACTTGTGATAATTTTAAAATACAACCTGTTATGGCCTTTTACTGGCCATATCCAGCCCACATCAATGATTAAGACCTAGTTTCATGAGGCTAGGGAAACCCATGGTTGGATTTGCAAAATGATATGCAACCTAACCAAAGGCTCTTTTTTTTTTCTTTTCAAGAAAGTAATTTTCATCAAATGGTGTTTCAAAATCCATGGAGGTGTTAGACTACCCTGGATGTGCTTGCCAAACCGCATGAAATGTTCCTAGCAGAGGAGGCCACGTAGTTGTATTTCTTGGTTTGAGTAGAATTTCAGGAGTTCCTAGAACAATTTTTTGCACTAATTTGAAATTTCATATGCCATTAACCCATGAGGTTTTTTTACCCATGGACTCAAAATAGGGGTTTTACCAAATTCAATCTATCTAAAGATCTCAAGGAGTTTTTGTACATTCAAGTTGGGTGGAGGAGGCATAGTTATTTGTCAACCATTCTAATCAACCTCCAAAACACCTATTTCAAGTGCCAAATACCAAACCACAAAATTAAGGATTGTTCTCTAATGTGGAAGGTGTAAAATGATGAAACTCAAGCTATTGATAATACTCAAGGTTAGGATGCCACAACCTCACCCTTGATAGATACTGAAGTTGGGTGAAGGTTGTAAAGAAGGGTAAAGCACTTGAAGCCCAAAACCTCATAATAATATTATCGATGTGGAAATGGACAAGGAACCTACTAGAGCCTCCTAGCCCACCTCCAATTGAGCGGTGGAGCTCATAGGGCCCAATATCTACCCCCATGCCTTATCTCTCTACTAGCACTAGATGTAAAAGATTATAAAATGAAACAAAAGAATAGAACCCTAAATGATTGGTTCTCACCTTAGTAGAAAAATGTGACCTCTCGACATGTTTGCAAGCTTCGAAGATGAGGATAAGATGACTTACATGGTGAAATTTTGCAATGATAATCGACTCATGGAATGTTCAAGTTCTTTAAAACCCCTGTAGGAAATCCATGGTTCAAATTGTAAGTGAAATTTTTTGAGTTAAATATTTTTTGTTCAAAAGAAGCTATGGTATTTTATTTTATTATGCAAATGATGCTTTGGGTGATTTGGCAAAACATTGTTTTTTTAACTAAACGTGTTGAAGGAAAAGGAGATTCCACCCTCGTCTCCCCAAAGTTGGATGTTATTATTATTGGTAAAGGTATTGATCCAAAAAATTGAGTGATATGGGAATTGTTTGATCGAGATGGCCAATTCGTAGGACAAACCAACATACATGCCTCAAATTATTCAAATGGGATAGCAACCTTATGGGACTATTTCACTAATGAGCTCCTAAAAGGAACATCATTATTGTGTGGAGATCTTAACAATATTGCAACAAAAGAAGATAAAGAGGGATTTTTGCCTATTTATATGCCCCTCAACCAACAAATGACCTGGAATGACATGAACTTTGAAGGCCGCGACTAGGTTGTACAACCCCAACAAATTTCTCCATCGAGATTCTAAAAAATGGTGGTTTACTTTGTCTCCCAAAAATTGGATGCTATTTTTACTAGTCATGGTACTAATCCAATATGCTAATATATATGCACATTGTTTGATCTATATGGCCAATTCTTGGGATCGAACATATGTTCCTCAAATTATGTGGATGAGAGAAAAAACTCAAGGGATTGGCTTGCCAATAATCTCCCTAAATCCATATGGCTACTATGTGGAGACTTTAACAATGACGCGACTAAAGAAGATAAAGAGAGATTGTGTTACCTATCTATATGACCCAAACCTAGATGAGCTAGAATGACTTGAAGGCTAGCACTGAGTTGTACAACCCCAACAAAATTAGCCTTTGGGATTCTCATGAGTTGCGTTTTACCTAGTCTAGTTTTCAAAAAATACAGTAAAAGAGTATCAAAATGGCTAGACTAAAATATGCTTTCAAAACAATTTTCTTACCTTTTTTATTACAACAAAGTGCTAGGAGAACTTATTCTATCTAATCACTAGCCTATTGTTTTTACCATTTCTTGGGAGGCCACTAAAATCATATCCATGAAGAGTAGATTTATGTTCAATGTCTCCTATCTCAAACAACCAACATGTATTGAAGTAATAAACCTTGAAATGAGTAAAAACCAGCAAGTTGATTACAAGTTGTTGAGTTCCAATGGAGGACAACTTAGATTGTTGAAGGCAGAGAAAAAATTCTCTGCCATTTTGATTTTTTCAACCACATTCAAAAAATGAAAAGCCAAGAAGAACTTCCAAATGAAATAGAGATGGAAGAATTGCACAAATGAACATTAATCTTGACATGATAAAAAACCAAGAAGCTAATTGTAGGCTGTTGAGTTTCAATGGAGGACAACTGACATTGATGAAGGAAAAAAAAATATTCTTTACCATTTTTATTTTTTCAACCACATTTGAAAAATGAAAAGCCATGAGAATAACTTCCAAATGAAATATATATGGAAGAGTTGCACATAATTATTGCATATTTAAGCACATTGAATATTTAGCTTTCACTCTCTCAACAATAAAACTTGTATAGCCTCTGCAAATTTTAAATCTCAAAAATTCATCACCCAAACTGGACCATGTGGGTTTCCTTATAATAAGAATGTGAACTAGAAGAATAAGAGAATCATAACTATAAAAAAAACCTCCTATCTTATACCTTCATAAATTCATTTACTAGGTGTTCTTCAAGTTTGTTACATAAGGCGTGCCTCATAACAAGTTCATGTAACACGTTAAGGAATGATTTGTGAAAATGTTCAAGGAAGTGTTTTTCATAAGGCACATATGAAGCACTAGCCCCAACTATTCTTTCATTAGAAACTAAAATTCATGGCTATAAGACTTGTAAAAGAGAACTGACATTCTCTTTATTAAGTTGGTAACAGGATTCTTTGTATATAGAAAAATTCCAATCTGGAGAAAAAATGCACTCTTTAAGAAAGCTAAGCACTTTAACAGCTCCTTGTAAAGGTATATTGGATTCAGAAACACTGCCATTTGTAGGGCAGGGTTTTTCATGCCCATAAGATGTAGCTAATTTCATGCCAGCCTCTAAAAAGAGATTTCCAAAGAGTATCATCTTCATGACCAATCACAGACTTTGCATCATTTACACCCATCACATTATTGCTATCATTTGGCCATGACTTATCCCCCTAGGGCCTTGTTTGCACTCTTGTGCATGCAAAAAGCTTCAAATAGTCTAGCCCCTAGCTTGGTCAAAGGAAAGTAACAAATGTAAATCTTAGGAGTAGATAATTCTTGTTGTACGAGGCATAGATCTAAGATCCATTGAAAAAAATCCTCCTCTTCCTTCCCTCAAGTCTAATCCTAGAAGCCTAGTCTCCACCTCCATAGAACTTTATCAGTAAGAGCAAGTTAAAGAAAATATGGAAAGACAAATTGAACATGATCATAATAACATGTATCCAAAATAATTAGAGGAAACTCTCCTATATAGAAAATAAATAAGAAATTGTAATCTATCCTATTATTTGATGAACTAAATAAAAAGAGAGAGGATAATTTTAATAATTTTCAAAAAATTACTACAAAAGCAAACTAGATGTGCACAGGCACAACTTATTGAAAAATGTAATAGGATATTCTAAAGGAAATAAGTTGCACATGAAACTATGTCCCCTTCACCCTTTAATGGAGAGTCGGTTTCATTCGAAACATGACCACCCATCACAAACATTCCTTTCTGATATGCAGACCACCTTATAAAAAATTCTATCAAATGTTAATTTTAAGGTGATACAAGACCAAAACAACTTAATTGTTATTTGTAAGTGAAAATTAAATAACTCCATATATGCAGTAATGATGCCCTGTAAACACTATTGACCTTAAGTACAATTCTTGAGGTCAATTGCATATTCAGATAAGTAGTTCATACAAGGAAAGGACTGAAATATCTGAATTGACACAAGGAATGGCTAAAGACTAAGGGTAGCAAAATCTTGGCGTTACAACTTACCAGGCATATAAACCAATGCCCAAGTTGTTCCTCTTGTTTACCGAATCAATTTATACCCAATACTTGTCAAATAACATGTCAGTGTGGGAGTTATCTTGATACATGGATCAATTGAGTATGGGAGAGTAAGTAAATTATTCCAACTAATAAATTGACCTATAAACAACCAAAATCAAGATTACAAATAGTAGGTGAGTTCCTTAATGAATACATACAATCATGTTGGGTGCCAAAAACTTCTTAGAAAAAGAAGATAATGTTATTTATGACATTATGAGTTCATAAACTAGATGGGGAATTGCAACAACCATAAAAGTACATCCATTGATTTGAAGATCACAGTGGATGACATGGGTAATTTTTCTATTGGGATTAGCTGTACAATGTACTAGGTTTGATTCTAATGGAGAAAAATGCATACTACTCTGAAATCGATTTATACGCAAGGGCTATCAAAATTGCAGTTTGACATTCATCAATGTTATCCAAATTTTACTTGGCACATGTTCAAATCACTAGCCAATTTGTCTCTCATATGATAACATGAATTGTCCTAGATTCACACCCTTTAGATTTGAAAAAATTTGGTATGATAACCCCAATTTTAAATAGTTGTTGATGGAAAGAAATCCAAAAAAGAGAACATTAATGTATTGAAACTAACAAATACTAAAGAACCTAAAGACGAAGATCAAACTTGGAATAGATAAATATGTGGGAACATATTTTGAGCCAAAAAGGAGTTATGAAAACAAATAGAAAAAGTACAACGTACAATTATCAAGGAAGAGATGAAGACTTCACATAGAAGGAGGAAATCTAAAGATCAAAATGATACTAGACAGAAGCAAGAAGATATACTCTACAAACAAAAACCGAGAATGAGATTTATCAAATATGAAGACAGAAACTCCAGATCCTTTCACAACTCTACGATCAACAGAAGGCATATAAATAGAATCACCTCTTTACAAAATTATCAAGGGATTAAATTGGAGACTTGTGGGGACATGGAGAAAGAACTTGAAATACACTACCATGAGCTCCTATCAAACTCGAGCATAAAAGTACAAGAGACCATAAGATCTATCCTAAAACACACCCCCCAGTTGGAGATTCTAGATCAAATTGAAAACTAATGAGAAAAATCACATAAGAGGAAATTGAGACAACAATAATGGAGATGGCATCACGAAAATCAACAAGGCCAAATGGTCTCACAACATACTTCTTTCAAAATTGTTGGTCAATGGTTTCCTCTAATGAATGAACGATAGTTGAGAAAGCTAGAGAAAACCAAGGAATTTTACAAGCCCTTAACTCAACCTTCCTCACACTCATTCCTAAGGAAGAAATAACTAACACTTTGAAAAAATTAAATTGTATCTCACTATATAAATTGATATATTAAATCATTCCAAAGATAATAGACTCTAGCCCATCATGAACTACATCACTTCCAATGAGCAAGGGAGTTACATTGAAGGGATTTTTTTTTTTTAAATATCATAGTGGCACATGAAACTATGCACTTCCTAAAATCAGTAAAGAAACCATGTATGTCAATTAATCTTAATATGTCTAAAGCTTTCGATCCTCTTAGCCGGGAAGATTCTTGAAGCCTTCTAATTCTATCAATCTTGGATTTAATGTGTTAGACTCGAAGTATCCTTTAATCTCTTTACTTTCTTGAATAATGGATATTTTTCCTCCTCGTTCAACCCCTCTCGAGGCATCAAAGAAGAAGACCCTTCATTTCCTTTCCCAATCAACATAATGTCTAAAGGACTAGGAAGAAGACTATCTCAAGCAATCATTGTTGAAAATTTGAAAGGACTCCACATCCTTAATAAATTGGATCCCCTTTCAGATTTGTAAATTTTGGATGACACTCTTATGATCTGAGTTACATGGTACAAAGAAATGGAAATGCATATATAAAACAAGATCATGTTGGAAATGTAGCCCCAAAAAAATCAAGCGGGGAAAGATGATATATATCAGAAAATTATACTGAAAATTTGAAAGAAAGCATAAATTTTAACATTATAATTTAGAATATAGATACAGATTCATTATTAAATGAATAAATTCCAAGGCGCAATGCCCAATAAAATATGCTACAACAAATACCTACATATCATCTAAATCATTACCTATATTGGGATCCTCATCATCAATATCACCCTCTAAGGATAAAAATAAGATAAAAAATCTTAACATGTCAAATCCATATTTTGTTTGAGTGATGTGTACACCATTAAGAGGGTCCTGATAGAGGATTTTAATAATAATTGTTAATAACATCAAGGTAGATAGTTGGATTGGTGCTCATAATTAAATGCTAGTTCCATACCCTTGTATAGAATAAAATCCAATAGAAACATTGTAACCCCTCCAATCCCAAATTCCTAAAATATATTAAGTCTGCTGGATTTTGAGAAGGATATAAAATTCTACATTCTCCATTAGAAATCCATTGAGGTTGGAACCACTATCAAACATCTTGAAACAATTTATGATAATGTTTAAGTAAAAAATATTAAAATGAAATATAAAGAAGAATGCCACTTTTACTTACCATTGCCATTAATTCGTAAACTTTACTAATAATTACATAGCATATTATTTAAATTACCATCAATTACATAGAATTAGTAGGGCCCTAGTGTGGAATATTAGGCTGGCAACTAATACATGATTGTTTTCCTAAAATAATTTGAATTCAATCCACATATGCCACATAAGCATGTGGTACCACCCCACACATCATACAGATGCTAAAACATGATTTATAGACACTGAAATGTGGGGCACATTTCCAGAAATACTTTTCAGCCCCGCAGAAAGACATTTCAGGAGTATTTCAACCACAATTTTACATTTTCATATCAAAACACAGTTGGTTGCAAGGGAATTCCCACATTTCCTAAAATTATGATGGAACACCCCTCTATCTTGGAAGAATCCAATGTCATGTCCATCGTTAATACCTTTATTTGGGCCTTTCTTACTATTATAAATCAAGGAATATCCATTTCAACACTTGTTTAATCACTCAATGCAACATTGATAGAATGCTTAGCTTCCAACAGAGCTCTCTTCCCTCTAAGTACCTAGGAGCCCCCCTCATTCTAAATGTCTAAAGAAACATTTGATAGGAGGATATACTAGCCAAAATTTTACCTTAAGCTTAACTCTTTTACTTTTCGATCTCTTAATATTCCAAGAAAAATTACCCAACGCAAACCTATTTTGCAATCCACATGTTTATATCTTTTCTTAGAATTGGCACTTCCTAATAAGATCCTCAAAGCCATCAAGTGTATTCACTGTCAGTTCTCTTTTCTTTGAGGAGGCCCTCGAAAACACAATAAATGATCCTTGGTAGCTAGGACAAAGTCAACCTTCCTAGAGAAGTGGGGGTTTAGTAACGAGGAACCTTCATATTCTCAGCAATGCCTCACCAGGGAAGCTATGATGGCAATGGTTGACTAACAAGAGAGAAACTTGGATTCAAATATAGAGAAAAAAATATGCAGGGGAGGTAGAAGAGAAATACCTCATTAGAAAAAATGGTCTTCAATCAAATTCTTTGATGTAGAACGATGCTGAGAAGAACAAAAATATATTCCAAGATCATTGCTTCTAGGAAACTCAAGAGGGGACTTCAGCACTACTATGGGATGACTCATGGTAGAAGCTAGCTAAATTTATTAGCAAAAATACTCTCTCAGAAGCTTGGGACCACTTTCATTCCTTATATTGAATCCTATTTAACCAATACTGGGAAAATAATCCAATGGAAAACCCAAAAATATGGAATATTTGGAAGGCACAAGACCGATAGACAACTTCACTTGCACACAACCTTGATCTCTATTAGAGAAATAATTAGAAAAGAATCTTCTTCAATCATGGATAATAAATCCTCATATACGTTCAGAAAGGAGGAGGAAAATTCTCAATTAAATAAGCCTATGCCTTCGAAATAAGGCATCAATCTTTAGAAACAAATGAGATTCAACAATAGATTTGGAACCTTAGGCTCTGGCCAGACATATCATCATTTATGTGGCTTATAGCCAAAATAAAGGTATTGATTCGCGAAAAAATGAAAAAAAGAGGGTTTGAGGGGACTTCAATATGATAAAAGTACAACCAATAAAAGGAATAAGAAAAAAATATTTTTTGTTAATGCGAGAAGGTTGAAAGTGTGGACAAGGGAGCAATAAGATTACACAAAAAATTTGTAATAGCATCTACATTTTAGATACAATCAGATAATGGAGAGCCCCTCCCCTTTGAGAACCCAATCCTAAATAGAGGTTAGGGCATACTCCCATGATTTCTATTATAGGGAATCTAGAAAGAAAGAAATAGATGTATTGTATAGAACAATAAAATATAATTGGAGAATATATGGAAGGAACTAAGTCAACGCCTAAAAAAAATCATCTAGTCCCTACATTGGTCAAAGAAAAGGAACAAATGTAAGTTTGAGGATCAGATAATTCTTGTTGTACGAGGCATAGATCTAAGATCCATTGAAAAAAACCCTCCTCTTCCACCCCTCAAGCCTAGTCTCCACCTCCATAGAGCTTTATCCAACTCAATTTTGATAGTGGTTCAAAGGGAAACCTGATAAGGGAAAGAGTAGGAAGATAATTTAGAGATACCTCCAGTAAAATTTTAAGAGTGTATGCAAGGTTTCTTGGGACTAATACCAACATTGTAGCTGAATTAGAGGTACTCGAAGTAGGAGCTGATATTTCCACTGAAGAAAGTTGTAAGAAGATTATTTTGGAATGAGACTCGCTTATTTAAGTGTACACACTTAAGCACCTATTAAATGGAACCCGACTAGAAAAAATTATAAGAACCTACATGCTGACAGTATGAAGTCTTTTCTTCACTCCATTAGATTAATCAAATCCTAGTAATTATCCCTCCCCAATGAAAGATAAAAAACTAAGCCTTGTGACCTAATTTTTTGTTAGGAAATCATGACTTAAAACAATATAAAGCGAGACTATATGCACATTTATAAATTAGATATTTCACTCTAGGGAAGCAATCAAGGAGTTTAATGCAATGTTGTACACCATAACGATCAAAGGGAAAGAATAAATTGGGAACTTGGCTCCACACTCCACACCATATGTGGAAATATGGGAATGCAGGAAATCAACCATGAAGAACAAGAGCAACAAGATCGCATTATGCATTTTGCATGGGGAATACAAACATGTGGAAATATATATAGTGGAGGAATGAATCGGAAACTCAACTCTGCAATCCACACCAGATTAGAGAATATAGGAACTCGACCATGAGGAGAAAAAGTAACAAGACTCTCCACATTTTCACACTTGACAATGTGGAAATACATATATTGTAAGAATAAATAGGAAACTTAAATCTTCACTTTTCACTAGATGCAAGAATGTGGGGACTCTCCTATGAGGAGATAGTGTAACAAGAATGCATTTTGCATTTCACATGTGGATGTCAAAATGCAGATAAGGGAAAAGTGAGTCAAAAAATTGGTGCCACAATCAACATCATATGTAACAATGCTAGAATTAGGGGACTTAGGAATGGGGAGATAAAGCAACAAGTATCTCTAAATTATTCATTCCAAAGGATATACAAAGCAACAAGTCTCTCTGAATTCCACATTCCATATGAAATACTAAGTAACAAGTCTCTCCAAATTCCACATTCGACAAGTGGAATGCAGAGAAGCAAAGATATAGAAAATAAAATAAAAACAACTTCTACTATCCTCCTATTGTTATATCTAAATCACCTAGTCTAGATAGATATATTAATATCATGAAAATAAGCTAATATCGATAAATGACAAGAATAAACATCTATATCTCATGCATTCTCCCTCTTGAAAAAAAAGTAAATTTTTCTCAAAACTCAACAATGTCACGCCATGAAGGTGGGCACTCTCGTATTTGGGAAAAAAACAAAAAGGTGAAGCCTCCAATAAGTCATGAGAAACCCCCTCATGTAGCAGTTCATCTCCTAGTGGAAGTAGAAATAAAAGAGAGTCCAAATATCACTACAACCACAAACCTCCAAAAATATTAAGTGTCAAAATGTAATCATCCCCTAAAAAATATAAGTGCTTAGAATGGACTAAAATTTTGCAGTGATGCTCTGAGTCAAGCCAGATACTCAAAAAGGTAATCACCTTGCCTGAAGTACCATTTTTGTACTAAAAATAAATTTCCCAAAAATACATCCAAAAATCATAGTCTTGAATTTCACAGAAATTTGAACCATGGGATAATCTCAAAAGTGGGTCCTCAATAATAAAATTTTCACGTAATTTTAACTATCTTCTAAAAATACAATTTCTTCAAAAATTTGAACTCCTCCAATTCACACCAAACTTAGACCATAAGCCTATCTTACTATTGGGTATCGAAATATACCATCGTCTACAGACTACTGTTAAAAAAAGAACAAGTTTATAAAAATAGAATCTACTAAAATACACTAAATTTGGAATCTGAAAGCGCACATTTAATTATCCTACATCCCGCATTCATTTTCCTCAATCTACATGTGAATTTCTTGCATGAGAAAAAACTTCTATAAACATAATGTTGGAAGCTTGAATTGAAAAGTCTGCTAATACTAGCAAAAAATGTGTTATCCTCCTAACACTAATCTCTAACTACTCTATGTCTGATATAATAAAACTTCAGAAAAAGGTAAGGTTGGAAAAAATCTCTACAATAAGGTACCCATATGGCTAAGGTACTCACTAATTATAAATATCAAATGATGCACTGACCAACGAATCTAACAATTAGATTTATGAGGGAAAATCTAGTGTGAAGATTACATATGTGATATATTTGATCAAACACTTCCATTCTTACAAGTCTTCAAGGATCCCATCAATATGGGGTACTTTTCCAATTGCTTAAGGATAAGACAAGAGTTCAAGCATCCTGTGATCCAACTCAAGAACAAGAAAATGATGCAATTGTCATGGAAAGTCTTAAAATATTGTAATTACATAATTTGGCCACTTGGCTAATAGCATTTTCTTGCACAAAAATGATATAATAGATCATTGAGAATACAAATATTGACATACAAACAAGAATCAAAAATGAAGTGAAATTCATAGCCTCACTCCAAGTAGTTAACCTCGAAACATATTCCAAGTTCGATAGTGTAGAAATTCCCATTAGTGATGAATGGGTGGGGGAATCCCCCCATGACAACGAATAGAATAAAATAACCAATAAATTATATGATGAGGTTAAACAATTCATAGCTATGGACAAAAAAATATACCCCAATACCACTCTAAGAACACCCTCCATGTATGTAATTGCCTTAATAAATATTAAACACACTATAAGGTGAGAATGGATCAACACATCCCCTAAAGGCTCACGTTCCTCTTTTGCACACCAAACTAATGGAAGGAAAAAATTTCAATTGAACTCCCATCTTATACAATTCACTAACTGATGCAATTTTTGGGGCTAAGTATCCTAGACCATACACATAGACAGACTTCCACATTTCCTCATAACTTTGACCATTATGTGTGGTGAAAACAATTCATAGCTAGGGATAAGAATATATACCCCAATACAACTCTAATATCACCCTTCATGTATGTAGTTTCCCTAATAAGCACAATATATGGTGAGAATGGATCAACACATCCCACAAAGGCTTAAGATCTTATTTTTCACACTATTCTAGAGGAAGGAAAAATATTCAATTGAGCTCCCATCCTATCCAATACTCTAACTGATGCAATTATCGAGGTTAAGTATCCTAGACCATGAACATAGATAGATTTTTTCATGTCCTCATACCCTTTTAACATTATGAGTGGTGCAAACATATTCCATGAGATGTGGTGGAGATGGAAAGCCAATTATCTACCTATTCAAGTGTACTACTAGGATATTTGGGAATACAAATACAAAAAAATTCTAGTCAAGGATATATGATCGTTTCTTTTCTCCTTTGTATAAATGAATTTTCTTCAAACCATGTCCAAGGTTGCTTGAGGTAGTTTCCAAGTCCTAGACTAGATTGGCGATTGGTACACCAATAAGGAGTGTACATATATGAAAATATATCGAGAAACCAAACCTTCTCACATCTTTCTAAACCATGTGCCAAATAGGTTGGAAATAAGAAAAATAAATTATCAAACAACCCATCATGGTTTCAAGGCTCCATTGTATGGTCAATAAAAAAAATTATTTACCTCCCATCCTCTCTACAGAGGACTATAGAGACTATCTGCCTTGTTTTATTCTATAAATTTTGAATTACAAAAGGCCACAATAGCCTTCAATTGGTGATCCTCACCCACCAACCTTCAAATATGCAATGAGAACATTGTATGGTATGTTGTTATCTAGAAGGAAAATGCATGCACTGCCAACAACATTGGAGAGGTTGTCTAAAGTATTACCCCCTTCAAAAGGAATGCATCTCAGGGGATAGTTGCAAAGTTCAAATATTTTGACCCAACCTTTCTAATATTTCCATTGTGCTCTTTTTCTTGATTTTTTTTCAACGGGTAAAGGGAGGGTCAAATAGAAATGAATACTTTACTACAAGAAATCCCAGGACCCAAGTCAATGTCATCCCTCTCTCCCAAGAAAGAAGAAAATCCAATATGTGAGTACCATTCATAAATAATGGGTATTTGCAAACCCAAGATTCAAGTTGATAATACCACTTCAACAATGCTACAAACTACTCCAGGAAGTTACTTGAAAGTTGATAGCATCTTCTATTTCTATTAGTACAACAAATAATTTTCTTGAGGAACATCCAGATAAAGTGCACAATTCTAGCTCTCTTAATGAATTGCATACCAACAAGAAGAATTTTGGATATATTAGGGAAAACACTCAAACTGCTCCTATGTTTCAGACAACAATTGGAAAAAATCGTGGTAGTGTCAGAGTATTCATTGAAAAGAACCCAATCTATTCTCAATGAAGATAGAAATCATGGTTTCAATGAAGACAATGACATTGTTAGCATGTTTCAGTTAGCCCGTAAAAATCCCCTAGAATCATCACCGCCCACTACTAGAAGAGTAGAAATTATTCTTGGCACAAGCAGCATTGAAAAAGGTGATACTTTTGTCAGTGGTGCAGGAGATGGCAAAGAAAATAGAAAAAACTATGTAGGATATGATGGTCAATACCAATTTTAAGAGTGCATTAGATCTGCCTCCATGTGTATGGAAAACCCTACTTTCTCTATTGATCTTCCACGTACGAAGTGTCTTGAAAGGATAATTGGTATAGATAATAACTAAAAACATTCATTGGGGATATACAATTTGATTAATACATAGGTTGCATGCATGTGATTCAGAAGTAGAATCTAGAACTAAATGTGGTTATTTCTGAGATTATATTTTTCTTTGTATCTCTTAACTATATTTTAAATACTTTCTAAAGTTAATTTCTCTCAAAATGGATAATATGCCAACAAGGACATACATGGGAATCCTTTAGCTTATGTCATGTTCCATGAGTTAGGCCATTTTTTTAAATATCATTGAGTTTCCTTTTTTATGAGTGACTGCAATAGAGGCATTTTACAGATTGTCTCTCAACAATGTTTAGATATTTGTACATGCTACAATACCAAGATGAAAAATCATATGCAATCAACTTATCCGAGATGAACTTGAGAAAAAAAATTCCTCCAGATTCCCCTTGGTCACATTCCTTCGATTCTTCTCGCTAAGATGAAAGTGAAATCATTCTAGCTATGAGTTGAGACAGATCCCATGAATCCATAGGAGGACAAGATTTGCATGGAGCACTTCACTTTCTGATACTCCATATATTACTAAATCCAGGAAGATTTCAACACTTAGACAGAGACTTTAGTAGGTCCCTTTCTACCTTATTTTGTTACCCATGCCATATATCCCTAGCGTTGTATATTTGGATACAACTACTTTTAAATAGAGAGATTTACATGGAATTCGAGGTCAAATAGGTTGATTACCTCCTCCTTTTAGGCCCTCTTGACCATCTGATGCATTAAGAAAATGGCTAATATTGGTGTCAAAGATATGGATAATAATAGATTTGTGGCACGATGCCTCCCAACATAAGAGATCATGGGGCCATATCTTCTTACCATGTCTGCACCCAATGTAGAGGAACTATTACCCTTCCTCATTCTCAGCATGGCTCATGGCAACAGATGCTCATCACCAGGTTTCTCCCCCTCCCTAGCATATTCATCATACTTGGATGTTATAAGAGGAAAAAGGTTCCTAAATTCTCCCCCATCAGATAACATAGCCCAATCTACAGAGGATATTATCAGACTTAGAATTTGCATGTTTGTGATGGTCGGCAGGGGTAATGAGTACTCTTTTTATCCTAGGGTGTTACTCCCCATCATCCGTAGTCCTAGCTACTTTCTGAAGGACCCTTTCTAGCGAAGCATCACTATGGGGGTAATTCCTCTCAATGTACTATATACCTCACTATTTAGAGTTTTCTCATCATCCCTTTTCAGGTTTATTATTTTGGCTGCCTCCTTTTTCAGGTTCACCCCCTTTTTGTCTTATTGTATACTACTATATTGTTTCTTTTTTTCTCCTTTAACTTGAGTTTTATACTATTTTGAATATGCTTTACGTACTCATTGTTGTTTCCAAACATGTTTCTTCCTATTCATGTGGACAAATTTTATCCACTAGTGGACATTAATATAATTTCTTTTCCTTCTTCCTCTTTAGACATGCATCCAAATATTTTTCATTAAAAAATATTTTTCCAACACCATGTTTAAATATGTATTTTACTCTTGATAGGTGGTGATGTGATAACTAAAGAATAATTCCAAGCTAGAAGAGAATTATATTGAAATATATATGCTTTAAAATGTAGGTAAACTCTGGTAAATGGGTAAGGTTAGAAACAGAGATTGAGAAACGTCTATCAACAATAGAATATTTTCCTAGATATTAAACTCAAATGTGTCCAATTGTTTCAACACTAGTATCAAAGCAATCAATCCTTGTCAGTTCTTAGATAAAATATGGGTTTGAAACTTCACGTGTTTATGTTTTTTCCTCTGTTAAGCCTTTATTCGACACTTACCATGTCCATTTCAAAGGGATTGCCAAGATTGAGACCTTGGGACATGGAGATAAGTTAAAATTTTTGTTCATCCACCATGTCATACCAGAGCTGGTGTAGGTTTAGTATTTTTTTAAGCTATTATTTCAACTTCCTCCCTTTCCTTAGTGTGGGAAAGTGAAATTGAATAAATTCCATCATTATATATCTAGAAATTGTGAACCTATTGTGGCATTTTTTAAAGAATATTGTCAAAATAAATTTATTTGTTGAGGTCGAAAGCTTAGAACCAAAGAAAAATTGAGGGAAAATTTGTGAACCAAATAGAAATTACAATCAAGTTCAGTTTCCAAAACATTTATAAAATAATCTAGGGTGTGATTGAAATCATATTGTATTTGTCCAATTTTCTCTCTAGGTGGATGTTGAAGAAGAACCTTTCTTAATTGCTTTGTTTATTTTGTGTGCATACCTAATCAAATTTCACAAAAAAATGTCAATCCATTTATTCTTTTAATTAAATTATGTAGTCCAGAAAAAAATCCGTATATAGATGTTTCATTTATTTTGCAGAATATTTTAACCCATTCTGAATCGAGTCAATTTCTGATTTGATGGAGGCATAGATTTCCCACAATCGTAAATATTTTATTTTGGTTTAAGGACCTATGCATATGCTATATGTAGAAGAGGTTTGACTGCACACTAATTGGACATGATAGGTTTCTGAAACTAACCTAATAATTTCTAATAAATTAATTGAAAAATTGTTATTACAATTGAAAATGAAACCCACTCAAACCCATTAATTAAGATCCGAACCAGAAACTCGACAAACAAATATAAACATATGAAAATTTTGAACTAATATAGGAAAATTAGAATTTTGAAACAGAAATCTGAAAAATTGTAAAGATAAAGGAAAAATACTTTGGCATTAATCCATCTAGCCAGAGTCATATTGTTACTTTTGGGTGACCTCTGTTTCCTATGTCCTTAGGAAATTTCATTTCCTCGTCTAATTCAACACATTCTCTCTCTCTTTTCTGCTTACTTTCTTCACTGTTTTTGGGGTCGGAAAGGAAACTGTCATTTTCATTGATTCAACCATTATCACCCATGCCTTCAACTTCCACTTCCTCCATGGAATATTGAACATATAGTGTCTTGAGTACCTTGTTGTGCTTGTCTAGAAGTACTTTTAAGTTGCTAAGAGAGATGGATGGGCCATCGCATAGGGGTGTGGGGAATCTTCTGCAAATTCCTTCTGTGGAACAAAAACACCAATATTGGAGGCACCAGGGATCCTTTCTTGACTTCAACCAAAGGTAAAGGTATTGGATTAGACCTGCCACAACATGGATGCAACCTTTCTCCTCCTGCATTCTTCCTCCTCCTTCCCTGGACAAACACGACAACAAGAGGGAAATGAAAATTTTGATATTTGAAAAAAAAATGATATTTTCATATGAAATGTGCATGTTTTTCATGTATGCTTAGATAATAGTCATAAGAGCAAGGCATATATGAAGCATAGAAGCCAACTTAGGGGTGAGTTGGAAAGCATGGTCGAGGCACTAAGTTTTATGATAGGAAAAAGTTCAATAAATTTTGCAAAAATATGAATTTGTAGTGTTAAATATGAAAGTTGAATATGGTGGTCTATAGATCATGTCATATTCTTTGTATTTAGTTTTTTTTTTTTTTTTTGGATAATTTGTGTATCTTTAAATAAATAGTCTCTTTTTTTATGTTATTTGTTTTTTCATTAGTTTATGTTTGGCAAATTCTATATTATAATTTTGAGTACTCTTATTTTCTATATATACAGGGTTTGTAACAAACCTAATAGATTCAATATTAAGAAGAAGTTGTAAAGAGATTGCATTTGCTATGAGTTTTTGGTGTTCACTTTACATTAGACTTATGTAATATCATGCATATTATTAGTATAATTGATTACTATTCTATCTATTTGTATTTGTTTGTATTTGTACTATATTTGAGTGATCTATGCTTGTTTCTTATTCATATCAATGATGTTAGTTATAGTGGTTTAAATAGATGTTAATAATATCATAACGAATGTGATCCCCACTAAAATATTTAACATGTTGTGCTTTATTAATGGGAGTTATTATGTGTGTCTCAAGTGAGACATTCTTGCCCCTATAAGGTGGAATATGTTAGGAAATTAGATAAAAATATGTCATATTTAGAAACATTTCATTAACCTTGAGTCTATCATAGAGCCAACACACAATAATGGGAAATAATTTTCTAAAATATTTGAAATACGGTAGACGAGTTAAATTAGTTTTTAATGACCGAGGGGATAGGGTTGAACCCACAAAATGTCTTAAAGTGACTTGAATGCTTTTAAACGTTACCCTAAATTTTACAAAAAATTATTTAGGGGTGCTAATTATTCTTGGAAATGGGTTGGGAAAGGTAGAAGGTGACATTATGAAGAGGTGCATGAGAAAAAAAGTTATTTAATTAGCTCTTGGGGAAAATGGAAAAGAAATATTACTTTTAGGACTTTTTTTGGCTATGTTAATGTACAATTTCTATCTCAAGAGAGATGAATTTGTTAGTATGCCATGAGAGTAATTTGAGTAGTTAAAGACTACTCAGAAAATGTCTAAGTGGATAGAGGAGGATATGGTGTACTTAGCCATACTGGGGTATTAATCTCCCATTACTAAGCTTGAAATGTTATTTTGGGATGAAGGTGGTTTTGCCAGCAAAATACTTTACAATTACAAAAGTATTAAACTAATTTTGATGTTAGAACAATTGATGACATTGTTGGGTAGAGCATATTTCTTGAGTGAATCTTCAAGGAGTTAAAATCATGTGTTCTAATTGAGATAAATCCTTTCTTGGAGGGAAATTAATATTTGAAGGTGTACATGATAGTGATGAAAATCAAACCTTTTGTGTGATTTCCCCCCATAATATACCATTCATACAACACAAATCTTAATCTACCCTAGTGCTGAATTGATCATTGCATTGGAAGATGGTGGTGGAAGCTAGATCCATCTTAACAATAGTCAGAAAAGGAATACATAACCAATTTTCCTTGATGATGCAAAGGGATGTTTTTAAAATTTATGGTCTTAGGATTTTGTGTGGATTTGATTAGAAAAATTGTGCGACAAGAAACAATCTAGAACATACTGCTAGTTTCCATTGATATCAACTATCTTTTCTCTAGAGAATATACATAACCATTTGACCTCTATTTGACCTGTAAGGGCATTAAAAATATGGAGTGTTAGGGTGTGCTAATAGATGCCATACAATGCCAAGGAATGTTAGGCATGCCAAGACTTACCAAGTGGTAAGGCATAACAAGATGTGTTAGGTGTGAGGGCATGCCAACACATGTTAGGGAGTGTTGAGGAAACAATGTGTCAGGGAAACACAATAGATTACTAGTTCAAAATGCATTGAAATAAATGAATATTAGGGTGTGTCGAGGAGTGTCAGTGATTGCCATACATGTCAAGGAGGGAGTGACAAGGCATGTTAGGCAGTGCCAAGGCATGTCGGGGAATGCCAGGGCATGTCAAGAAGTTCCAAAGTGTATTAACATATGCTAGATAATTTCAAGACATGCCATGTGCTAAGGCATGACACAATGTGTTAGGTGCTAGGGTATGCTAATGTGTTTCAAAGAGTTTTAGACCAAAAAAATGGAACACCAAGTTAAAATTCAAGGAAATAAACACATAACAGGGTTAATAAGTTAAGACCTTACCTTTTCAAGAGGGGCATGTGTTAGGTTCCTATATGACTAGTATAGTCCCTTATTATTGTTAGTGTAACCCTCTTATTGTTATTACTGTACCCTTGTTATTATTGTGCCCTTAAATTATTATTGTTAGGTCAGCTAGGATTACATTGTGGCCCCACTAGGATTACGGTCTGGCCCCATGGACTCCTCTATATAGAAAGGAGGTTTTGTAATTTGAATCATCCAAGAATTGTTCATTCATGTAATGTATTGGAGGTTTTCCCCTAGAAGTGGCTTATTTCTAAGGCATTGATATATCTTTACTTCTATTTTTGGAGCTGGTTTCACAACATTTGGTATCAGAGCTTTGAGATTCTAGGGTTTCGCTGCTCCAAACAGGTCATCATGGCATGTTCGCTATCAAATTTTTTATACAAAGTTTCAGAAGCGGAAATTTTTAGGGTGTGAAGCCGAAATCCTGAGGAACATTGTCAAAAAAATTTAGAGCTTGGTTCGCAATATTTTCAGAGATATGATCTGTGGAAGCTAGGTCAGTTTGTAGGCTCCTCAATTTAGCTAAACAGGTCATCGTGGCATTTGCGCTATAATGTTTTTTCTACGAAGGTTCAGAATCTAAAATTTTTAGGGCACAAAGCTAAAGTCCGGAGGAAATGCATCGAGAAATTTCAGAGCTTGGTTCACAACATTTTCGGAGATATGATATGTGGAAGGTAGTGCTTTTTCAGGCTACTGAATTTCATCTCAAAGAAGTGATCATGGGAAAATATTTATAAATATCTCTCTGGGCATTGGATTGGAGTGCCGTAAAAATTGGTTGCAAGTATACAGACTTTATTTTTTTTTCTATCAATTTCAGAGCCAAAGGAGAAAACAGTGACACGTGGAAAGTTGTACAAGTTCGCTCTACTGAACCAGTCCAAAATTTGGTCATTGTGGGAGATTGGACATAACTTTGTCTTGAAGAATCCAAATCAGATCAGACCTGTGGAATTTGAAAGAAGATTCAGAGGGCTACTACAGGGTTGAATTTCAGATATTGAAGATCCACAATTATAGAGATAATGCGATTTCAATATCAAGCTCCTCAAAAGAAAGTAAAAGGTGTGTATTTTTTTTTCCGAATTTGAATAAGTCTTGTTTGAAGAATCAAGTTTAATTGATTCCAAGGGCATATTGTAGAATAGATATTAGTATTGGATTCTAAAATGGCCCCAAAAAATAATTCAACACCCATTAAGCCTTTATAAGGCTCTACTATGACTCATGAAGACGAAGAATGGCAACATGACATATCAAAATTACAAGAGAAAGTGCAAAAAAAAAATTTCTCGCAAAGAACAACAAAAAATGAAATGGAAGTTTTGAAGAAAGGCGTGGAAACTAAGGTGGATAGTTTGAAGAAAGGTGTGGAAGCTAAGATGAATGGTTTTGAAGCTAAGATGGATGGCATGGAAGTGGGCATGGAAGCTAAGATGGATGACATGGAAGCTAAGATCGATGAAAAAATGAAAGACAACATGGAAAACATGAAGAAGGATCTAAAAGTAGACATCGAAGGTTTGGCAAGGTTGATACAAGAAATTTTTCCTAATGGTGAAAATATAGTAGAGGAAACTCATGATGAGAACAAAATAAATGTTAATCATGATTTCATAAGCTCTACTGTTGGAGGGAAGAACCACCATATTCCAAAAATGGATATGAGGAAGTTTGATGGAAAGGATCCTATAACATGGATACTACAGATGGAGCAATATTTTTATCTCCATAATGTGAAAAACACACAAAAGGTACGCATTTCAACTTTACATTTAGAAAAAAATACATTTGTATGGTATCGATGGCTTTTCTCCCGTAAAAAAATTGTCACTTGGTCAATTTTTACGGAGGAAATGATAGCACATTATGAGGATACAAAGAGCAACATCTTCTTTAGTCAATTGATAAATCTCAAACAAAAGGGTTTAATGGGGGAGCACATTGAGGAATTCCAAAAATTGAATATAAGGGTAACTGATATTCAAGAGTAACACAGGATTGATCTCTTCATAGGTACTTTAAAGGATAACATCCAACATGAAGTTCACGTTTTGGAACCTGATTCATTGGAGAAGGAATTCAGGTTGGCAAGAAAAATTGAATGTAAAATTATGGCGACAAGGAAGCCTACCACTCACTTCTATAAAGAGGGAAGTGTTGCTACTCCTAGATTTACACAACCTACAAGGTTGACAACAATTGGAAGAAAAAAGAGCAAAAGGGTTTTGCTACAGTTGTGATAGAAAATACACTAAAGGTCATAAGTGTGCTGAGAAGAAATTATTTTACATAGATTGTGAAGAGGAACAAGAAAATGAACAAGAAGAGGATATACACCGGGAACCAACCCAGGAAGCGGAAGAAATGAGTCTGACCATATCGTGTAATGCATTGGCAGGAATTACCACTCCTCAAACTCCCAAGATAGAAGGGCATATCAAGAAGAAAAAGGTAATAGTTTTAATTGATTAAGGTAGTACCCATAATTTTATTCATTGTAAGGTAGCCAAGGAATCAAATTGTTTCCTATACCCAGCACCAAAATGTCAAGTGATGGTTGCAAATGGAGGAACTATAAATTTCTCTAGAAAATGCCATAATATCAAGCTAACCATGGGGGAATATGTATTGAATACTCCAATGCTTTCCATTCCTATGGGAGGTGTTGATGTTGTAGTAGGAGTAAAATGGTTACAATCTTTGGGGATGGTAGATTTTAATTTTCAAAAACTTTTCTTGAAATTTTTTTCAGAAGGAAAGGAAGTC
This sequence comes from Pinus albicaulis, assembly GCA_034641835.2. Classification (NCBI taxonomy): domain Eukaryota; kingdom Viridiplantae; phylum Streptophyta; class Pinopsida; order Pinales; family Pinaceae; genus Pinus; species Pinus albicaulis. Next base: position 1,070,103,789 of record CM076574.1, on the reverse strand, counting down.
GAATTACAGGGTATTGCAGGGAAGCCGGGAAAGATAATAAGCTCTAATGTCATGAAAAAGATTCTAAAGAAAGAACGACAAGGCATAATTGTGTTGGGAAAAATACTGAGAGGGGTGAATCAGTATTTACTGCATAATCAAATCCTTTTACTTTTCATTCCTTAAAAAACCCATACGCTACTTTACTTCAGTAAACCAGCGTATATACGCTGATCCCCTTTATGAACTAGCGTATACACAGAGATTTAGATATGTCATTAAATCTTCACTTAAATCATTCCATCATGTATTCTTCAGATATTCAATAAGCAGTAAACAGGTGCAGTAAGAACAGAATAAACCATCACACAAAGCATCACACATGAACACCAGGATTTTTAGGTGGAAACCAAAATCGGGAGAAAACCACCGCTGCAGTTGCTCAGCCTTCAATATTTTATCATAGAGAAAACCTCTTACAACATATGTGCTGGCGCAGACTTGACCAGCACGCAGGCACCCACCTGCGCTCGTTTACCAGCCTCTCCTGGAAGGGAGCTACGACCCCCTGACTCGTTTACCAGCCTCTCCTGGAAGGGAGCTACGACCCCCGATCTCGTTTACCAGCCTCACCTGGAAGGGAGCTACAACCCCCTGACTGAAGGCTACAACCTTCAGCACCACCTTGGACCACGTTTCATCAATTTTCACACTGGATCCACAACTTCAATAGAACACCACTTGCAGGCCACATTTCATCATATTTCTAGACTGGACCCTTTCCAAACTTTTTAAGCACAAACATACGTCACCAACAGATACTTAACAACACAGATCAGATAGCAGAAACACAGCAGAACAGATCAGATATTTCATACCCTTTGCTTCAGCAAACCCTATTTTGCATACGCGCTTTCACTTCAATGATGTCGCGTATATACGCGCTTTCGTCCACACAAACCAGCGTATACCTCAGTGTATATTTTATTGCGCATACGCGCTTTCTCTTCGCTGAAGCCGCGTATATACGCGCTTCCTCCGCGGCGAAGTAGCGTATAGATATTCAATCATTACAGAGCAGCATACTTCATCAGATCAGATATTCAGTTCAGATCTACCCTTTTGCTTCAGACAGATGTTCGCCTAGATGCTCGCCTCATCACAGATCTAAGCCTTCCATAATCAGATCTAGCAAATACCAGAGAAATTCAGATCTAGATCCCCTTCTTCATCATTGGTGCATCATACATTCAGATTTATCATTCAAGTGTAACCCTTTCCATTCAGATATACTTCAGAGAGAAGTATTCATTCAAGCTCAGACATCTTGCACCCACACTCATGTTATGCACAATGAATTTGTTCTCCTTATATAGGTTTATCCTTTTTCAATACCATGAGCCCCTTTTTTCAATACCATGGGCCAAAACAATACCATGAGCCCAAAACTACCTGGACGGGGTCAATTAGGTGGATCATTACCCAATACCATGGGTCAATACCATGGTGGTTACCCTTGGTTTTGCACTTTTTGAGCGCTTTAGCCCATACGCGACTTGGCACGTTCTTTTCCGCGTGCATACGTGACTTCCCCTAGTCCAATCCACGTATACCTAGAGACATACTCTTTTTCATCATAGAATCTAGCACATGCTGAAATCCTTTCTTCATTGCCTTCTGTACTCACTGTAGATACATCAGATTTCCTTCATCAAGAACATATTCTATCAAGCACAACTTCATCAAGTAAGTTGTCATCATCTTTATCAGATGGGTTGCCTTTCAAGGACAACACTCAACATCAAACATTATATCACATCAGATTTACATCATTTACTAAGTCCATCAAGTCAAGCATAACTTCATCAGGTGGATTGCCATCAAGGACAACACTCTGCATCATATTTCCAACAATCTCCCCCTTTGGACTTGATGGCAACCACGATGGTGTTTGGTTACCATAGCAGATAGATACCATGTCACTCTCCAAAAATGTCACTCTCCCAAATATTTGACATCATTATCTTCTCTTCATTCAAACACCATGTCATTCTCCCCCTTTGACATCAAGGGCAAAGGGCGGATCAAAAACCAACACTCTCCCCCTTTTCTCCTCATGTGGAAGAAACATTATGCAGATCTGATATGTGCTGAAGTGGCCAAGCTCCCCCTGAGTTCATGCTGAATCTTCAAATATATTTGTCAATGAAGCACATGACTCTATGAACTTCCTATCACCAAAGACTCATACTTACATCAATTATCCATCCAAGTGGATTTACATATGAGACTCAACTACCCAACCAAGTGGGTTTACAAATTTGACTCAGCTACCCAACCAAGTGGGTTTACAAAATTTGACTCAGCTACCCAACCAAGTGGATTTACAAAAATGACAAGTCCTTTCATGACTGAATATTACAATTTTACAACATGGGTCTCAACCAGACCTTTTCATCAAAGTACAAATATGAATTTTCATAATTAATACCAAAAAGACCTCAAGAGAGATCATATATCAGAACCACCATAATGCCAGCAATGCATTATACTCAGCAAAACTAATGCTCCCCCTGAATCTGTGCAACCAAGCAATCTTTCGAAATGACTAAGGCTCCCCCTTAGTTTGTGCATCCTAAAAACTTCCACCAACAAATCATCAAGGAATCTTCATCAAAGCATTAGAAACAGAATTAAGTATATCCAATGACCAAATCAGAGATAATTAACAAGATCGCAATTGTACAATATATTTAACCAACCAAAAAATTGAAACAAGAACCAACCATACGCAGCTTTTCAGGCATAAACTCTGCCACGTATATACGTCACTGTGTTTTTAGGAAACCCGCGTATCCGGGATTTTCAATTTTAATGGGGCTAATTTTTTACATAAAACCCATTTTCTATAGTTTAAAAAGTTAGCCCAATAAATATTTTAAAAATAATTAATTATTAAGTATTAGCCCACCAAAAAAAAAGGGCGCATAACACTGGAAAAATGAAATTCGCCCCGATTTTTTTCTTATGGAGCAAATTTCCATGGCATTCGCCTGGATTTACAGGGTTCAAATGAGGAGTTACAGTGATTCGCCCCAATTTTTTCAATGGTTAGGAGAGGTGGCTGGCTGCTGGACACCGATCTTCTTGCTGGCTGAGCCAGGGCGACCCTCTCTGGTCCGTTCGTTGTTAGGGCTCTTGTAGTTGGTATATAGCAGAAATATACAGTTCGAAAAATATGGTATTGGTGTTCTTGTGGGAGATAACAGTGTGCCAGAGCCGCGCTCGACCTCAAGCCCATGCCGGATTTACAAGTTCGCTCGACCTCAAGCGCACGCCGGATTTACAAGTTCGCTCGACGCTCTCAGAGTCCAGACAACGCCGCTTTTCGCCAGTCTGTTCAAGGGTATGCACCTTCAGTTCTATTTGTACATTGAATATGATTTGTACAGTTCAGAAAATCGACTGTCTATGGAAATATGGAAATAACACCAACATAAACAGTCTTTTCAATATATAAGCAATGGAAACTTATCCCTGAGTTGCAGAATTTAAATAAGAAAAACTAGAAAAATAATCACAGAAAATATTAACATCGATTGTGTTACTAACGAAGGAACATGAAAATATTTGAAAGTAGGTTTCGTTGGTAGTTTTACTAAAGTTTACAAAGAGATAGAGTTGCTATCCCATTCACAGTCGTAAGCAGCTCGTTGCGGAAATAGAAAGAAGAAATAAGAAAACTTGTTGTTGTGGAATTCTTGATCTCTGATGTATAATACATTGACAAGAGAATATGTTGTCGGGACCAGTTATAAATGCCTACCCTCTGTCAAGCTACACATTTGGGACCAAAGAGCCCAAGATGGAGAAAGACACCTTTGTTGCAGACAGAATTGCAAGAATAAAAGTCAATTATTTGAAAGAAGGCATGTAGACAAGTGTGGAAGCTATCCTCCTAGTACAGGAGCACAACCATGCCCATATATTGTTACTGCAAATTGGAAACACCTTTTGTAAGCTTCTTGGAGGATGCTTAAAGCCTGGTGAAAATGAAATTAAAGGCTTGAAGCGTAAACTGTCGAGAAAAATTGCTGCAAATTCAAGTACTCTTCAACCGGGCTGGCAGATTTGAGAGTGTGTTGTTGTATGGTGGAGACCTAATTTTGATACATTGATGTATCCTTATTATCCACCCCACATTAAAAAACCAAAGTAATGCAAGAAGCTTTTTTTTCTTGTTCATCTATCCAGGAGAGAATATTTTGCAGTCCCCAAAAATCTGAAACTGCTCTCCGATCCATTGTTTGAGCTCTATGATAATGTGCAGGTACATGGCTTGGTCATAATAGGTGCCTAGAAATGAATGTGTACAGTGTCTAAAATTTTTACGAGATATGGTCCGGTTATCTCAACTATTCCATAGCAGCTGTCAAGGTTCACTTTTAGCATGGCAGATGATAATCAAATGGGATAATGCAATGAGGATGGTGGGCTACGGGCATGCATGATTTAACTTGCACTCGAGTTTTCAATTTGTTTTTGGTTTTAGGAATGAAACTGGTACCAAATCTCATGCACAGAATATCCTCTCTCAAAACGAATTCATCGTGTTAGCGCCAGCTATAATTGCATTGATAAATCAAAGACGGATTGTAGTTCAGAGGTTGAAGCCTAAAAAGGAATAATTGACCATATTACAAAGGGTGGATCTCATGGAATTGGCTGCAGAACAAACCAAGACTGTTCTTATTCTCATGAGTGATACAGGGGGTGGTCACAGAACCTCTGCAGAAGCCATTAAAGCAGCCTTCAGGACAGAATTCGGTGATGAATACAAGGTCTATGTGACAAGAGCACACACCTTGGCCATTCAACCAGATAATGTTCCTGCAGATCCCCTCCCAAACCCAGAATGATAGATAACATATCATTGTATGATTTGATTGGTTGTGATTTGGATCCCCAAGACCCTTTTTCAATGACTCATGTTCGACAATACTATTCTATGATCAGTCACTAAATATTGCAAGAGTAACTACTAAAAATATTTCCCTAAGATATAAAGGAAATATTGCTACTATTGAGTAAGGGATGTTTTGGCTGAGTGGGATGAAACAATTTGAACTATGGTCATAATATTTTCACTAATTTGTTGTATGCAGAACCATTTGCACCATAAAATCTAAATGTTGTTTTTGATCTACTGATTTGATTGGATACTCCTTTAAAAAACTATGACTTATGACATTTACTTATAGATGGGTTTCAATGTTCGAGTTCATATGTATATGGTTGGAATTTCTCTCATCGGGATTGGTATTGGGAAGAGAAGGGTTTTTTAATGCATTATATATGTCGATACACAGTTGAGTATAGGGATATCATAGTAAAATGTGTTTGGATGTTTTTGTTAACAATCTATATTGAGTATGTCAAGCAGTGAGCTTGTTTTAACAGAGGACCATGAGTCAATAAAAGGACTGAATTGTGCATATACAAGGATATTTATGCTACTTGAAACTACCATAGACTCTATTGTTACATGTTTTTTTTCAGAAATTATGTAAGAGTAAAGGTTTTGGGGCTTCTTTTCTAACTTGTGCTTCATGGTGAAATTATTTTTGACAATATATGTTGCAAGGTTCTAAATTACTTGATCCCATATGAAAACCATTGAACCTTTTGGATTGAAATCTGACAAGAGAATTGAGATCTGAATACTGAGAAAGATTGTTGTTTTCTCTGCTTGGGAAATCAAGAGTAACCACATAAGTTTTAATGGATCCCCCAGGGAAATTGTCACAGATCTTGAGTTGGGTTCCCATATTTGACAGAAAAAACAGAGGACCATACTTAGTATGATGATTGGTGGTTTTCAGCATTTGGCTGTATAAATTTGGCCCAAAGATGAAATTGGTCCATAGGTTTTTCAGAAGCAGGAGATGGATCTATCATTGAACTCAAAAAATGTTAATTTTGAGTCTAGTATAACTACATTGTTGAGCTATAAAGTCCTTAGATTTTGCAGTTGGGTGTTAATAATCATGAAGAGCAACAATTCATGTCAATGGATCAGCAGTTCTTCAGGAAGAGCTGGAAGGATATTAGAGGATATGGTGGCATGCATGATTTGGGTTATCTTGCTGCTTGATTGGATTCTGGACCTTCTTCACCACCTGTGTCATAACAAGTCAATGGATATGTAGATAAAGAACTGTACAGGGACTTAAATGAGATGGTTTCTCTGGTGTATTCCTTCATTTTATGTTTGTGATCAATCTTATCCATTTTTCCATATGACCCAAGTCTTAAGTTTTCATAATGAGTGGACATCAATGGGCTTTGGACTTGTGTTTTTAGTTGATATTCATGCAATTTTGATAAAATAGTAGCTCCAAATCCTTAAATGGTTGAAACCATCATTTTGTTTTCCTGAATCACAAACAGAAATGTTGCATAAGAATACAAATGAAAAAGATTATTCTTATTCTATGTAGTTGGCATTGCCCATTCTCTTTACTAAAAAAATATTTCCATCTATAATGTGTGTTGCTTTCATTGGGAGGTTTCATGATTTTAGTTGCTAGATATTTACATCTTGGTTTTGGCAGTTTTCTAGTGTGATGCCTTGGAGTATGAGGCTTCTGCTTATTTTCTCTGCTACAGTGACGCTGAGTGCCTTTTCCTTTTCAGTGGTCAAATTCTACGAGGATAAGGTTAATTATGGAAGATTATATGGTGAATAAATCCTCTCACTATGCCACCCTGGTGACACTCCCACTCTTAGGGACTTGTCTACTAAAAAGGTGAAACTGGATTTTGGAAATGTGCATATCGTTAACCGAAGCTCAATATCATCAGTTTTGCGGGATGCTGGATTGCATTCATTATTTTTTCTTTCACTGTATTTTGTCACTGCAGTTGGAAGATTTAATGACAACAAGCAATGTGACACAATGTTGTTTCTGGTTTTCTATTTCTTCTTTCGAGCATCACCTTAAGGGAGCCATGTAAATTCTAGAAAGGAGTTTTTTTTTTAGAAATTGAAATGGGAATCTAGGTTGTTAGTCGGGCTCATTGTAATCTTGCCAATTAGTAGGAGTACGATGAGGTGTTGGGCATTGCTTCAGCAAAAACACTGAGCATAATGGAAATTTCTATATTTTTTTTGGTTTTCAAACATAAGAGGAGAGAAAATAATACTGAGAGCAAGAAACAAAGTGAAAACAATAAGTGCTAAAGTGGTGGCACTTTCAATGAAGAGATACCAGGACATCAAGGCTTGGTAACAGTCTCTTGGGTAGAGTAGTTCGTGCAAGTGCAAGTCAACTCTCAGAGAAAATTAATGGAGCTTGAAGCAATTTTCCAATGAAAACTTTCCTCTTGCTCTAGGTTATTAACTTATTATACAGCAAATGCATTAGCTACAATCATTGGGAAAACAGGTGATTGGGATGTTTTAGTAGCTGGTATTGTATTTGCTGCAATTGAGGGAATTGGCATTGTTGTGTATAGAAACCCCATACCCATAGCCAAGCTATAGTCTCTAGTTACAGAGAACTTCTAGAAAGCGGGAGTCTACTTAGGTCTTTTTTAGATGCCTTCAAACTTGGAAGCTACAAATTATAACACAAGTGACCAAAGCCGCAGATGGATGCTATTTTTCAATTCTGAAATTTGCATAAGTAAATACAACATTTGATATTCATTCCAGTGCCACAATTTCATACACCACTAATATTTAAATGGGATGTCACTTATCTCCTGTACAGTTACAGCCAGTGCAAGCTATTGCAAGGGCCTTCTATCCCTACACGTGGAGTTTAATTATAAAGCACATGATGGATGCCACTTTTTCAATATCTTTGTTTATTAATAAACAGATCCAGGGTAATTTGGGGAAAGAGCTTGAGGGTTTGATTCTTTTTAGACACAGACAGAAAATGAAGAGACCACTCAGGTTGAATTCAAAGGGGGAAAATTTGGTGGTCTACTGAAACATGCAGAGTGGCATCATGTGGCAGGAAACCATCGGAAAGGACATCATGCCGGATGTTGTGTATATGTATCAATTGTGGAGCAGAATAACAATGGGAACAATAATTCAAATCCTCAAGTTCATGATGATGAGAAGATTTAAAGTAATTTGTTTGTGGAAAATGGTAGAAAGAACAGTCAATCTGTTTCAGAGCATGCAGCATGTCTTGATGAGGCAACAAAAGTCTTATAAAAGTTTTGATAGAGGTAAGAGAACTCAAGGAAAACAATGAGGTTGGGTTGATGAGTTGTGCAAAAATTTACTGTATTGGTCATTCTCTAGAGAGGGCATTAAGGCATTCCAAAAAAAAATATCCCCCACTCTCTTGTTTTACTTATGAGTAATGAGAAGCACCATTGGCATGGGGAAGGAGGGAACTTGTTAGATTTTATATCAAATGTTATCACAAATACAAGCGCTTTTGGTGCTTCCTGGAAGAGCAATACAATCACCCTATTGTTGAAAAATTCATGTGTGATATTAGTGTATTTGATCAACCTCTCTCATACCAAAGAAACTTAAAAGCCCAAAAATAATTATGCGCAGTGGGTCTGATAACCATACCAATGCTCATTTAGCACCATACCAATAGATGGGAACGCTGGGAACGCAGAGGAAGGCTGGGAATGCAGAGGAAGTGTCACTGTGAAACATGGTAGATATATTGCATTATCAGACAATCGTATTCAATTTACATATTAGAACTTTGGTAGATTTTCATGCCCTTATGAGTCTCCAAAAAACTAAGTCAAAATGAGCTACAAAAATCCAACTTCCAAAATAATTAAAACCACTAACCCATATCGCCAAAATAAAAATGGACAAAACCTATTACCAATAGCAGAATGGACATAACAGAGAACACCAAAAAATGAAACCACTAAATTACTAAGGAAACCAAATAGCCACATTTCTAGATATTTAAATGGTAAAAATCATTCCTATAGGAAAATTTGGAAGGTTGTATGTTTTGTATTCGAGGAAAAAAGGATTTGAATGGTAAAAATCATTCCTAGAGTGAAATTTGGATGGATGGACATTCTGTAATCCATAAGAAATGAATATCATAAAGATTAAAGTGAAGAGATAGATACATAGATCTGAATGACACGTCACATGCCATAAAGAATGACATGTTGGATGTTAAGTCATATACCATGTAAGTGAAGAGTAGTCAGGTGAGAGAAATTTTGGATATATGGATGGCTTAGAGATAGGATGCTAATATCTATGATCTATAATATGAGTAGAGGAACACTAAATCTAGATATCCTAGATTTGGGTTCCATATAGGATGACTCATCTTAGATAACACACATTATTAATGATGATACATCTAACACAACATAATTTCACATTTGTGATGCCACATAACCTAACATGCAAAAACTTATGATAACCCAAGTGATATGTAGAAATATCATAGGCCACATGTGATGTCAGATGCAAGTGGACAAGTGGGTGAGTTGGAACTGAGTAGAATGATTCAGATATCCCAATAATTAAGGCAAAACATTATAGCAAGGAAAAATCATAACTTAGAAAATTTGAATCTGGGTCTTTTGTTAAAATCTAGATATTTGAATATTTGGATTTAAAAGAAAGGTCCAGATTTTGGATATCATTATGATAGTGCAAATAACACAGTATGCATATTTCATATTTCAAGAGTGCGCAACAGTTGAAATGTTGGTGTTAAGTGGATAGAGCAAAAATTGGGATCTAGATGTTGAGTGGTAGGTAAAACATTATGGATTCCAGGTGGTAGGATATGTTTGGGCCACATGAAATGGATTTTTAAGCCGCTCAAAATGCAAATGACAGAGATTCCTTACATTTGGAGGTAGATTCCTTTAGAAAATATCTTTCAGAAAAGTAAATATCAATGAAAGCCTCCTCATGATTTCATCCTGACTTGAAACACCAGTTTGATACTACCATAGAGAAGTTAATAGCTTACATTGAGGAATTCATTTAATATTATACTTTGGAAATTGTTCCTTGCATGGAGAGATTGTCTTATCTTGATACAAGCCTCCTTTTTCTTATTAAAAAATAGAATGTAGTTAATTCTCATAAGTGAACCTGGTTCATAGATGTTTTTTTAAGCTTGATTCTGATTATGGAAATTCGTTGGAAAAATAAGCTATAATTTATTTGGACATGTTCCTCAGAGAAATATTCAATTACGAAGAAAAGGAAGTAGACCTTATAAATGAAAAGTAAATGTGATGAATTCAAATAAAACCTCAAAATGAAGAATAAATTAGGGAATTGTAGGACCTTTTATATAAATTTTATGAGAATTTTAAATAAATGAGAATGGATAACAGAAAAATAAGAACTAATATTGAGCAGACAGAAAGCAAATTGTTGTCAGTTAGAGAAAATCTGATATTTAAGACATCTGATATTTTTGTTTCTTGTATCATGATGATTGTTTTATTTTCCTTTTTAATTCGATCTTTGAGATATCTCTTCTTAATCTAGTTCCTTGAAATTTTGTAAATGGCATGTATACGCTGGCAATGATGGCAGTTATATAATTGTCGTTCATATTCTTCATTTCTCAAAAAGTAAAAAGCATTTGTTTGATGCACTTAGTTTCTTTTTTGCATTCATAACATTAAAGGAACTGAAAAGAAAAACTTGCATTTGCATTTAGGATTGTGTTTTTTTTGCAAAAAAGGAACATTAGGAAATCTGCATTTAGTTTTGTGCTCAATGTTTTCTTTTGTTCATTGATTTTCTTGCTCACAAAATTATTTGCTCTCTTCCCTTTGTAGCTAGGTCTTTCATTGAAAAACTAAAAGTGAAAAGTTTGCTTATCATTCTTAGTTTGCATTTAGGAATTTCTACATACATCATCGCGGTACCATTGAAAGGAAAATTGTTAAGCAAGATCAACATAAAATTAATCTCAATTTATCTAAAAATGCATTGGAACCATAACGATAACATTTAGAAGGTCTAGGCTAGAGATGTGTTCCGGCGTCGTAAAACATAGCAGCTGTCGTTAACTTGTCTGCGATACATTCCGAGTGTGATATCTCACCCCACGTACGTAAGTATATCGTAGCACATCCCTTGGGGCGGCGTTACAGTACGATAAGTATATAGGTGGTGCTCTCACTGTGCGGTTTCGCATTAGACAGCGCTATTACGGACTTGGGCCTCCACGTACCTTCGGGTATATTTGGGAGGACAACTTTTAGGTGTTATCCATCCATAGTGAACCGAGTCGGCCGCCTTTAAATTGTGATACACCGAACACAGCATTCGGGGAGATTTCCTGCCTGTACTTCTTGGCTTGCCAGGAGGTATTCTGCAGTTCACATTTTACTGGTAAACCCTTTTGCCTAGCATTACCCTCTTTTTGTTTATTTATTTTTGGTTAAAATTAATCAGCAATCGTGGAAGAACATAATCCTACCCCCCGTCGTTCGCGTAGATTAGCTTTAAAACCACCTTTACCACTAGAAGTTACTTCTAGTAGGCGAAGGCGATCAAAATCTTCCCAACAGTGATGTTGATGTTGTGGATGATATTACAATTTACTTGATGCTTCATGATGGGTGTTCTTTCTCACTTTCACATAATCTTGTTATAGTCTCTGCTTGATGCTTTT